>WAAF01017500.1:143315-204482 GCA_013400475.1 Tricholaema leucomelas | reverse complement strand
CCTTGTATATTTCTGTCTATAACTGTATATACTGTAAATATCTGCTTGTACATTGTGCCAGCTGTAAATATAAGCTTCATTCAAATTTCCAGAGCCGACTGAGTCTAGTCTGGGTGATTTCTAAAAGTGTGGGGGGCGGGGGACACCCAAACCATCACAGAATCCAAGAGGATAGGCCTAACACCTTCCTTGTGTAAAGCCTGTAGATGTGGCCTGCTGCTGGAACTGGAAATCCCCTGTGCACTCTGGCATCCTCTAAGAAATATTTATGAATAACATGAACTGAGCAGCAGTATTTCCCTCCACACATCAGTAGACAGAGTTCTGGTATAAAATGCTTAAGCCAAAGACATATGCTTATAAATAATCTTGGGGCTTTTGTTAAAGTATACAGGTTTTGGCCTCCTAGAGAGAAAGTGCAGATCAGCTGCTAAGGGAGCACTTAACGCATACTTTAAAACCTGGATACAAGTTAGGCCAGGTGCTCCTAACCCTGCAGCCCTGAAGCATTGGACTGCTCAAGGATGAGATTCACACAGCTCATGCACCTCGTCCTGCAAACTGAATCTTCACTGCAGCCATTCAGGCATCATAGTGTAGACACTGCTTGAGACAGGTGAAGGAAGTCCTGCTTAGAAGTTAATATTTTGGGACATTCTATAGAGAAAATCTCCACTTTTCATTCTATCTACTGCTTTAGAGATTAAGGTAGGCAGAATAAAATAATTTCCACATTCATCTCCCAAAATATTATTTTTAGTGCATAACTCAGTTGCTTTAGGGGAATATTTTTCCCCCAAAAACTGCAATTATACTGAAAGTGTTAGAATGAAGGTAAAGAAAACAGGTTTTTGCAGTGAATGATTTATTTATTGCCCAGCTAATGGGATGGAACCTAAATAGGAAACCAAAACCTCCCAAGTCCATTTTCAGCTTGCAGTAATTTATTCAGTTGCCTTTTACAGCTCAGCAAAATCATCATAATTTCTAAGTTGAAAAAAAAAAAAAGGAGGAACTACAGATTTCCTATTGAGAATGAAACATCTGCATAATTATTTCCTTCTCACCCAGTTTAATGTGGGTGGTTTCACCTTCTCAAGAGCACTTGCTTTGTCATGGCTAGGGCAAAGCTCCAGAGACAGAAAACACTTCACTCCCTAAAAACTGAACAAGTCCTTTTCCAATAAAGACTAAATAGGATGCAAAGTGCATCCCTTATAAACAATGCTATTTTATGACAAAACCAAACTGAGTGACCATGAGGATGCAGGCTTGCAAAGAGAGGGGGGATATTATCTAGTTGTGTATGTATGGGTACAATTACTCCTGGGGATATTCTGACTGGACACAAAAGGAAAATTCTTCACAATGAGAACAATCCATCATTGGAATAATCTCTCCAGATGAGTAGCAGAGTTCCCAACATTGGACATTTTTAAGATGTGATTGGACAAGGTGCTGGACCACAGCTTTGGCAAGAAAGGTTGAACAATTTGATCCTTGGTGTCCCTTCCAATCTGGTATTCTATGATTCTATGTGCAGTTACTTTTAAAATGTAGTTCTAAATCGTTTATACCTGTGATTGCCAATGGTTGTACCCAAGTCAATATTTGCAGAACATTTTGGAACTAGAAACTGAAACCAGAAGGTTTCAGGTTACATGACAGCTGACATACAATGCCACAAATTCACAGAGACAGTGTTAACCCTCAACCAGAGTCCAGCTTCAGGTGCAGCACACCTTGTTTCTATACTGCAGTCCCACCACCATGACTGCTGGGCCAGCAACTGCAATTGCAATGAACTGGGGTTGTTCCACCTGGAGAAAAGGAGGTGTTGGGGGGGAGGGGCGAGTCCTTACTGTGCTCTACAACTGAGAAACCGCTGACAGAAAGTTGGAGGAAGGTGGGGGTCAGCCTCTTCTCCCAAGTAAAATGTGATAGGACAAAAAAAAATGGCCTCAAGCTGCACCAGGGAAGGTTTAGATTGGGTATTTGGAAAAATTTCTTCTGCAAAAGGGTTGTGTCAAGCACTGATACAGGCTTCCCAGGGAAGTCAGGTCACCATCTCTGAAGGTATAAAAGATGTGTAGATGTGTGATTTAGTGGTGGACTTGGCAGCATTAGGTTTATGATTGGAATCAACCTTAAAGGTCTTTTACAAGATAAATGATTCTATGACACTTGTGCCCAACTGAGAGCTCCTGGAGAGGGGTGGCCCAGCCAGCTGCCCAGACCAGACTGGGGACCTGACACAAAGATGAGGATATTCCCTTGTCCTGACAGCATTGGGCTAAGACAATCCCAAAGTCATTCTCTTACAAAAGAATTGCATGTTGAGGTTTTTCTCCTAATTTAAAGGTGATGGATTTTTTTTCAACTCCACTGGCACATACGTCTCAGTTGTTGTAAAAATCAGGCCTCAATAATAGGTGAAATACCTCCAAAATCCAAAAGCACACTTTTTTTTTTGTGTACACACCCCTTTACTTATGGGTTCATATGCCAAGTACAAACAATTTGTCCGAGAACAGCATAGTTACATCACATGAAACTGCACTGAATCAAATTTAACTATAAATTACATCACTACACTGCAATCAGGTTTGACTGTTTGAAAATATTAGCACCTAACCAGGAATAGAAAAAGTACTTTTTCATTTGCAGTCTAAAGATGTGCTGTGCTGCCTGGTCTGAAGACAGACAGATCTGAACTAAACTCCCCAAGTGTCCAAGACTTTCATATGGATTCAATGAAAATAAGGAGCACCACTTATACTTGCAGATCAGAGACCATGCTCTGAGTCTTCAACTCAGTCAGGGAGCTCTACACAGGAACTCTTACATCTCTTATGCTTTTTGATGTTTCTTACCAAATTATAAGTGGGTAAGCAGATAACTTACCCTTGATTAGTGTGAGATTCTTAAGGTCATTACTCACTGGCTACTGGAGTATTTTGTCACTGACACTGCAAAGTTCTTTGAAATCATTACTTTTTAACTATCTTAACATTAAAGCACCAAGATGAAATAGATTCCTAAGTGTAACTCCTGATCACAAGACTTAATGATAATCCATTTCTGAAAACTGCTACAAATCTTCATTGCCTCTTTCAACATTGGCCAGCTTCATGCCTGAAGTCACCACTCAAGCACTGACACTCCAGCCTGAAGTCACCACTCAAGCACTGACACTCCATCCTAGCTAGCAGATGTTGACAGCATTCATATCTCAAGCTAATAAGAGGATGTGAAGGCTCATTCAAGGTTAGGCAGCTTTTGCCTTTAAAAAATGCTTCTGGTAATCCTGTGCTGTCATGTCTCACTTGGCTTTGGATCCCTGATTACAGTGCAGATTAATGATTTTGCAAGGACCAGGAAGGTGGTGGAGTCACCGTCCCTGGAGCTGTTCAAGGCAGGACTGGACGTGGCACTTGGTGCCATGGTCTAGCCTTGAGCTCTGTGGTAAAAGGTTGGACTTGATGATATGTGAGGTCTCTTCCAACCCTGATGATACTGTGACTTCTGCATCCCACCAAAACAATGGGGCTGTTCTGTTGGTACAGCTAGTTAGTAATGGCAATTTATAATAAATATATCTTAAATCAAAATGGAAGTCATAGAATGGTTTAGGTTGGAAGGGACCTCAAAGATCATCCAGTTCCAACCCTTCACCATAGGCAGAGACACCTCCCACTAGAACACATCGCTCAAGACCTCATCCAACCTGCTCTTGAACACCTCCAGGGAGGGAGCATCCACAGCCTCCCTGGACAACCTGTTCCAGTGTCTCACCACCCTCACTGTAAAGAATCCCTTCCTAACATCTAGTTTGAATCTCCTCTCTTCCAGTTTAAACCCATTACCTCTCATCCTGTCATTACAAGACCTTGTAAATAGTCCCTCCTGGAGGGGACAGGACGACTGAAGAAGCCTGGAGAAGAGGAGGCTCAGGGGTAACCTCATTGCTGTCTACAACTACCTGAAGGGAGGCTGTAGCCAAGTGAGGGTCAGTCTCTTCTTCCAGACAAACAGCAACAGAACAAGGGGACACAGTTTCAAGTTGTGCCGGGGGAGGTATAGGCTGGATGTTAGGAGGAAGCTCTTCACAGAGAGAGTGATTTGCCATTGGAATGGGCTGCCCAGGAAGGCGGTAGAGTTGCTGTCCCTGGAGGTGTTGAAGCCAAGCCTGGATGAGGCACTTAGTGCTATGGTTTAGTTGACTGGATAGGGCTGGGTGATACATTGGACTGGATGATCTTGGGGGTCTCTTCCAATCTTGTTGATTCTATGATTCTATCTGTAGGCCATTATAAGGTCTCCTTGAAGCCTTCTCTTCTCCAGGCTGAAAAGCCCCAGCTCTTGTAACCTGTCCTCATAGCAGAGGTGCTGCAACCCTCTGAGCATCTTTGTGGCCCTCTGGACTCACTTCAACAGTTCCATGTCCTTGTGTTGGGGGCTCCAGAACTGCACACAGTACTCCAGGTGGGGTCTGACGAGAGCAGAGTAAAGGGGGAGAATCACCTCCCTTGCCCTGCTGCCCACACTGCTCTTGATGCAGCCCAGCACAGGGTTGCTGTCTGGGCTGCATGTGCACACTGCCGGCTCATGTTGAGCTTTTCATCAACCCAGACCCCCAGGTCCTTCTCCTCAGGGCTGCTCTCAGCCATTCACCACCCAGCCTGTACCTGTGCTCAGGATTGCACCGACCTAATGAAGGGCGAAGGCTGCCTTCCAACCCAAAAGCTCCAGGAAGCACTACTAAACTGTTAAGCGAGAAACCCCATAGTCACACGCAGGACAACAATTGCTTCAAACAAGAAATTCCTTCTGCTACTACGAAGGGCTGTGCATAGTCAACTTGCAGAGCAATCGATATCGAGGAACAATGCCGCATTCTCTGAATACAATCATCCACATCATACAGTATCTGCAGTGCAACATCCACAACATCCAAGTAAAATGAATAACTACTGGCATTGCAAAGCTGGATTTGCCTTGGAATACAATTGCTCCTCGTGTGGTTTTGACACGTGTGCGTGGTCAAATAAATCAGGACTCGCTGGGCGTGCATGTTAAAAATCATTTGTCTATCTTGTTAGAAGCCATCGCATATTTCAGTTTATGAGGTGTGAAACTAGGAGGGGAAAGTTTTACGTGTCAGAACAACTATTATACGGCGCCTCTCCAGGAAACATCAAACACCGCCGCCATTCGCACCAACGCCTCAAATCTTTGCGCCTGGCCCTAACACTTCTGCCTGTTTCCCACGACGGCCACGGCACCACGGGCGCAGCCGGCGGGGGGTGCCCGGCTCTCCCACAGTCACCGCCGGCCTGTGGAGCCTCCCCGGGTCAGCGCCCTTTCCCGCGGCCTCGGCGGGGCAGGCCGACTGAGGCGGGCGGGCGACAGCGAAGCACGTCGGAGGCGAGGGTGGCGCGGCGGGTGCCCGTCCCCAGGGAGCGGGCGGGCTTACCTCAGATTTCCACACGACGTAGGCGGCAGGGCGAGGCCCAGGCGACGAGGGCTGGCCCTTTCTCTGCTGCAGCCAGCGCCGGGGCGAGGAAAAGATGCTGTTGGAGGGGCTGACGGGGCCGCTCAGAGCTGAGGCGGAGGGGGTGCGCGCCAGGAAGGGCAGCTCGTAGCCGGGGCCCCGCTTCCCGCGGGGGCTCTCCTCGTCGAAGAGGGCACTGCCCGGCGGCGACCGCTCCAGCGGGGTGCAAGGGGTGGAGAAAGAGGCGCCAGGGGTCAGCGGGACGCCCCTCGGACCGCGGCGCTCCCCAAGGGGACTGCCGGCGGCCCGCGCCCGAGGCGCCCGGACCGAGTCTCCGCCGTCCTCCCGGCCACCGCCAATAATGGCGGGGTCGAGGCTGCGCGTCTGGCGGAGCCTCCGCTTGGAGAGGTTCGGGGCGGCGGCGGCCGGGGAGGAGCAGGAGAAGACGCTGCTCAGCAGGCTCTGCGCCGACATCGCTGCGGCCGCTGCCCCAGGCACGGCCGGGGCGGTCGGGGATCGTGGGCTCTGGTGGCCTCTGCCTCTGGCGCCAGCCACGGCAACACAGAAGGGAGCGACTCTTCGGGCGTCCCCCTCTCCCGCGCTCAGCCCCCAGCGGCGCAGCCCGACGGTGGCACCGGGGGGCTCATGGCGGCGTCCGGCATTGGGGCTGCTCCGGAGCTGCCGCCGCCGCCGCGGTCACTTTGCTGCGAGGGAAGGAACAAAAACCAAACAAAAACCAAACCAAAAAAAAAAAAAAAAAGAAAAAAGAAAAAGAAGAGGGAAAAAAAAGTTAGGAGAGAAAAGGGGAGGGAAGGAGGCAGTAGCGGAGCTTTTATCTTGGCTCGATACAGCCTGCCAGAGGCACTCCCCCCACGGCTGCGATGCGTACAGGAGCTGATTGTCGCTCTCCCTCCCCCCCACCCCCCGGTCGGATCTGCGGGCAACAGGACCCTCCTGCCGCCCCCAGAGGTGGTCTCTGCGAGGCTCCCACGTCTGGGACGCAGTGGCCGGCGACTTCGTCGGGTTGCGAGGGCACCGAGGCTGCGGCTCCCGGGCGCTGCCGCCGCGTTTTGGGGAGCGATCGAGCAGTGAGGGACAGTTGTTTTTTGGTCAATCGTGCCGGAGGCACAGTAGGGAAAACGTAATCCAGCACTGTGTCCAGGTCTGTCTGGTGAGCGGCAGGAAAGCGCTGGGCTGCTGACTGTGGAACCCCTGTATGCTCCCCTGCCGCGTCGGGAGCAACGAGTGCCTTCAGAGAGAACTGAAAGGAATGGGCAGGGTGCTTGCAATGTACATACATATCTGTAGGGCTACCTAGATCGAGTCTTCCATGGAGCTCGACTGTGTTCTGCCCAACTATTCTACTGAAGTCTGTCATGATGTGCCAATCTGAGAAGATGATCTTGCATATTTAACCATAACAAACACCTGCTTTGAGTGAACACACTGTTATTCCTGACAGGCTCTGCAAAACGACCCTATGTGGATGTGACCCCCGTAGACACCCAAACACCTTTAATTGCTCCGCTGCGTATATGATGGTGTCAGACAAAAAAAAAGAGTGGAACCAATGAAGCTAAGCCTCCTCAAGATAAGTAGCTAAATTTGCTCCATCATCTGTAGAGACATTGCTCACTCTCCAAGCATTGATGAAGATGCTTATATCAGGAGAAAGAAACAAACTTGGGAAAACCAAAATTTTATAAGAAATGTAGGAACAGAATGCACACAGAGGAATGCTACTACACAGCCCCATGAAGGCAGGCAGCCAGCCATTGATCTCCTTCCCCACCTGGAGTTGAGGAAAATGTCTCTCGGCCACAGGAGTCGACTCCTGCCCACTCTTCCAGCTGGGAACGAC
This sequence comes from Tricholaema leucomelas, assembly GCA_013400475.1. NCBI lineage: Eukaryota > Metazoa > Chordata > Aves > Piciformes > Lybiidae > Tricholaema lacrymosa > Tricholaema leucomelas. The sequence goes on along the minus strand of WAAF01017500.1, from coordinate 197,127 downwards.
TAGAGTCCTCCCCTCACTGGAAGCAGTTCAACAGTAATGGATGTCAGGCTCTTTCTAGAGGCCCCACACCATCGTATACTTACTGTTTCAGCACTATTAGGCTGCAGTTATTAGCTTCATGGGTGAGCTATTAACTGTAACTATTAGCTTCATGGGTGAATTCAGATCTATTGCCCTTTTGTCAGTGAAGAATACAGCCCTTGTATTTTTTAAGAAGAAAAACAACATGTAAACCAAAATCCTGGTTTGTGGAGAGAGTGGAAGATGCCTAGGCAGAGACAAGCTGAGAGCTCCAGTGCAAGTCTCACATCTCCCATCTCAGATTAAATCATCATTAGATTTCTGGTTCCATCCTTCTTTTGACCTGAGAAACTACTATCTCTACAGTCTCCTCAAAAGTATTGAAGAAAAAAAAATGACTGCATAGTTTGAAAAAACAGCATTTGTGCACAGCACAAGCATTTTTTCTCCTGCTTTACTTTCTCCTTAAACCCTAGTGCAGGGTTGTCTTGTCCTCCCAGTCATCTTGGAGCCTGTGCAGGTTAAGTGTGCCTTAGCAGCTTTTTCTAGTTTCATCAACAGAGGGAGCTGACAGATGTTTCCTTTGTGGCATTGAATTTAAGGTTCATAGAGAGATTCATAAAATCATTAAAGTTGGAAAAGACCTGTGGATCAAGCTGTGATGGCTTAGGAACTTGTCCTGCCCCCTCCCCTCTTGAAATTTACCAGACTAGCTCAGATGGCTTGGAAGTAAGATGAAGCTATATTTACATCAAAGCAAAATTTACAAGCATATATATGTACAATATTTACAAGTATTTACAAATTAGAAATAATACAGAAATCAAATCCCCCTCCTGAACAAATAAAACTCACCCTCTGCTTTCCCAGACAGACAAACAAAACAACCAGCAAAGCTTACCTTGTTTTCTATTAGCCGAGATTAGTGGAAAGATATTAGAGTGGAGTTAAAAGGAAGCAAATAGATCCAGCAAGACAAAGCAGAGTGAGAGAGATTATTTGACTTTTTATCCCTCTCAGCAAACCAATGAACGATACAGACTTCATCATTATTTTCTTTTCACAACCAATGATCTAATTTCTCTCATTAAATTAGCCTCAAACCAGCACACAAGCCCACACGAAGAGGAGCACACTAACCCGTCCACTTTCAAAGAGAGGTGTTCTCTGTTTATGTAATGTTTCCAATAGCGTTTTGGTTGTTTGTTTTGGGTTTCATTGGGTTTTGTTGTTGTTTTGTTTTGTTTTGTCCGAGAAGTAGCTTTCCCCCTTTATTTTAATAAAACATTCTATTGCTTAATTCCAAAGCCTGCTAATTCCTCCACAGTTAAGGTTGCAGCTGTTTCTGTTTAAAGCTTCATTTTGCCTCCTCATTAATGTCTTCAGTAGGGTTTCATGCTTGATACTAAAAAGAAGGTCTCAAGCATAAAACAATGGTCCAAATTTGTTTCTGTGCTTGCAATTTGGTTGAGAGGGACATGTCTACAACACATTTGTGTGGCTCCAAGTATTCACTTTGATCCTCTACAAATGTATCATTGGAATATGAAGGGACAAGAAGACACAAGGAAAAAAGGCACAGGGCGGGGGGAAGTCAGAGTCGTAATCACATGAAAAACAGAGGACTGTCACCAAAGTCTGATGGAAATGGTTCTTGCCTTCTCAGTAAGGTGCTTTGAATTTACCCCTCTTGAGCACACCCAGCTGTCAACAGGCAAGCCTACAAGTGTACAAGTGCAATCTCACACGATCTGTGGTAGGAAACAAAAACTATCAGGTAAGTGCCACATTAGGGGCATGTTTCATCCTACAAGTGCCTACTCTAAATGAAATAGGAGCAAAGCGTTTTTATTTCTACCTACTTCAGCTCAGGTATTACTATTGCCTTACTAGTTTTCTCCACGAGAGCCCTCGGAAAGACCTGGAGGATCATCCCAGCTGCAATTCAGTGACCAAAGACAGCATATGCATAGAGATGCTTCACATAGGTAGCTTCACTACCGGGCTTTGCTGCTGCCTGTATCTTTCAGGGACAACAGCAATATAAGCATGTGTAACTGCTGCCTATAAGACTGCAATAGCAGTCGAGGAATTGGGCAGTTCTTCCTGGAGCTTGAAGCAGCAATATTGAGAGTGGATGTGCTGGCTGCTTGAGTTGAAAAGGTTTTCCAAATAGTTTGCACTCTCATATTTTTTGTACAGTGAAAGCTTAAATCCAGTAAGAATATTTATTCTTAATTCCATCTTGCTGCTTGTCACTGCTTTATGCAGTAGTCAGCTGACTTAGTGCAATGAGAAAAGTTGCAACTTTTCAAGTCTGCATTTCTGAAAAGTGATGCAGATTAATAATGCAATGAAAATTCCAACATTTGTATGCATTACAATTTTTCTACTTGTCAGTCATCTGTTTAATTCTGAAATATCTTCAGTCTTAGTACACAGAGTGCAAGTATAGAAACATTCAATGGGCATACAGGTATAGCATTTGGGAAGCCAAAGCTCTGCTGTTGGTGTAACCAGCAAAGGATGTCAAAGACAAGAACAGCTTCTACCACCACAGTAGCAGTGGAAGACTCTAAAAGGAAGTTGCAGGACCTCTTTTGAAAACAGCAAGTGACCTATTGTCAACAGGCAGAGACAAGCCTGAGGTAGTCAATGCTTTCCTTGCCTTAATCCTCACCAAAAGAGGCTGACATCCCTTTGTGCCTCAAGGAGAGGAGAATCTGTTAGCACTGGAAAAGCACTGAGTCACAAGTCTTTTCTTGATGAATCCCAACCTATGCAAGTCTCAGAAAACAGCCAGAATTAGAATGAGATACTGGACAGAACTTAAAATAAAAATATTTGAAAACTCATCACAGTTGCACCTGTTTTGGTAGGATTTAAAAATATTTATTAAAATATGAGTGTATTCACACAGTATCACAATATCACCAAGGTTGGAAGAGACCTCACAGATCATCAAGTCCAACTTGTTACCTCAGAGCTCAAGGCTAGACCATGGCACCAAGTGCCACGTCCAATCCTGCCTTGAACTATTCATCTCAAGAATTAAGGAAGGTCTATTATGTCCAGACTTTGGAACAAATCTGTGAAAATATAGGTTAAATAGAAAATTGGATCATTTTGCTACTTCTATTATTTATTTCGAATTTATTAAGCATAATAAACCACCACGACAACAAAAGAACACAAAAGTGAAGATATTATTTTATCTTTTTTTTTTTTTCTTACATAACTTTGTAATTCAAGAGATTTGATTTTTTTGGACAAAATTTAGCTCTTGACGATCTTCCGTGAAGACAGAAGAGCTGTCGTGTTTTATACAGAACTTTCGCTTATACGACAGTGGGACTAATCTACAGGCATTTTCAGCAAAGCGTTCCGAACTCCCTCTCCAGGGGAAAAGGTGCTACAGGAGTATTTGTGCAAGCAGCTAGGGAGTGGGTGCATAATGGGTCCGCACGAGGAGACAACACCAACCTTGGTAGCGTCAGACCTTCACCTCTGTGGTACCCAAGCACTAGCGACTGCCCGGTCCTATTTCTGCAGAACCACCGCCTGTTTTGGCAGTGACCTCGATAAGATGTCTATGGCTTTGCCATGGTAACACAGAAAGTGTTGTGACATGACTAGGAAGGAAACTGCCTGTAGGACTGTGTCGCCTGTTTCTTGCCCAGAGTGGGACTCTACAGGTCAGTCACTGAGACACCCTGAGTAGTCTTGGACACTGTTTGTCCAGAGTGGCTTAGCTAGGACAGATAAATCTGGGTAATAGCATGCCTTTTAAAAAAAACCCAAACAAAGAAACGGAAAAAGTAGTGATGGGATGCCACTACTTCTGCAAGCATTTGCGGGACTGAAGCAAGAGTAAGTGACTGCAATACTGTGTATCTATCATACAGTAGTGTGCATATACATAGTTCCGTGTATATACACGCGACGTAATAGTAACTATGTATTTCGAGACTCTCCAAGTCCAGCATTTAAGCGCCAAACAGCACAAACTCATGCGACACCCCGCGCACCGCTCTCTCCCTGGCTTAAGGTGAGCAGCCCGCTCTTACGTGCCGATAGAGCGTGCCTAGGCGCGGCGGCAGGTCCTTGCCCCGGCCCATGTCGCTCGGGCCCGAACCGTGTAGGACGAGAGCCAGCAGAAGAGCGCGGAGCGGCGGAGCGGCGGTGCGGGGAGGCAGGCCCTGCACGGCTTGGACCCGCCCTAGTTCCGCCCCACCGGGCTGTAGCCCCCGCCCCCCGCCGCGCCCCCTGCCTGAAGCCGCCGCGCCGATGCCACGTGGGAGGCGGCGGAGCCGCCGTCGGCGCCGGGCCGGAACCGCGGCCCCCCTGACGCTGGGGACGGCCCTCGCCGGACGCCGGGAAGAGGGGAGGTCGCGGAGCCCCCGGGACCGCGCCGGAATCGCTGAGACCCGATGGGTGCTCGGCGCGGTGGCGCCCGGCTCGCGGCTCGGCCTCCCGGGCCTAGAGGCGCTGGCGGCGGCAGCCGGGCCTAGGGGAGGCTCCCCGCCCTGGGCGGCGCCCTCGCTGCTCCAGGTGCCGCCGGCGGCCCAGCCGGCCCCGCGGCGGGAGGGCAGCGACCTGCCCGCCGGCGCGCCGGCCGCCTTGGCCGTGCTGCGCCTCCAGCNGCGGCCGCGGCGGCGGGGCAGGGAGAGGCGGCGCCGGCAGCGGAAGCGGCAGCCACCCCCTACGTGGGGCTGCGGCGGCCGCTGGGCTACCAGCTGGCCAAGGCCACAAAGGAGCGGATCTGGCGGGGGGAGTTCATTGACCTCTTTTCCTTGCTCCACACAGAGCTGGCCCCCGAGCACGGCCCGCGCCCGGGGGACACGCTGGACCAGTGGGTCTCGGCCTTCCTGGTGTACGCCAGCGTGCTGTGCGAGAAGCACCCGGCGCGCTGCGGAGCCATGTTCAAGTACCTGGACACCATACGCAAGCTGCATGCCACCTATGGAGGTACCTCGTGGATGAACTACGACGAGGACTTCCGGCGGCGGGCGGCCAAAGACCCCACTCTGCCCTGGGGTGATGTCGACCTCGACCTCTGGATGAAGTGGATGGCGCCCCTCAAGTCGCTTGTCAGCAGGCAGCCGCGTGCTGAGGGCGAGACGCAGCCCTCGCCGACCCCGCAACCGCCACCACCATCGCAGAGCCCCAAGCAGGAGGAGAAGAGCCAGGTGTGACGAGCAACAGCGCATTTTCCCACTCCTCTAGCTGGGCATGGTGCCCTCTTGGTGGGAAAGAGGAGATGGGGCACTTAGGGTGACCATGAGTTGGTCAGCAGCTCCTGCATCATGGCGTTGACCCTCTGCTTGTGCTAACCATAGGGCCGTGGCATCAACTGGCAAGACGTGGGGCCACAGCAGCATCCAGCAGGCCACCACTGGAAGTGTTGGCATTACTGGAGAAAGAAGCACACTCAGCAGATAATTCTTTGTACTAGATATTGCTTGGGCCATTTGGAAATTATGAACCTCACTTTTTTCCCCTCCCCTGATAGATAATTTCATTTAAGACATTAGAACAAAGGTACTTTTGTTTTTCTTTTTGAGTTGTCTTAAAGAAAAAACAAAACTCAACTTTCTCAGGAATAGTTACCTGTGTGTAAGACAAAGAGTACAGACTACTGTTAGTACAGGAGCATGTGGTAGTTGCAGTCTGTGTGGGAAGCCAGAAAGAACATGTCAATAAAGCTAAAATTCAGTATGAATAGCCCCAGCTTGAAAATGCACTGTGATACGGAAGCTTAATCTGGTTTGGGACTTGGTAGTTATAATCCACAAGTTCTTGCATATTTTGTGTGAAAAGACGGTGGATTTGGCTAGGGGAAGTAACTGGGGAGGATTTTGTATGTGTTTTGCTTTCAGTGTAGTCATCAAGTGTCACTGAATTGGTTTAAGGCCTGGTGTAAATAGGCAGATCCTACCCTTTCTGCTGCCAGAGCTGTGACAGCAAGCTCTACAGGTACTAAGGGCTGCCTGCATATGGTTGTGCTACTGCACTTACACTGGTGGTTGTAGTCTGTCAGATCCTCAGCACAGAATGCTGGAACTTCATGTTTCATGGCCAGCTGAATTATAGTGGAGAAATTATATTGGTTGTAATAAGTTCAAAACTTTTTTTAGGACTTTACATTCCCGAAGGGTTTTTACTAGCTCATGAGATGCTGTGCTTCTTGGGGATTTCTGGTGCAAAGAAATAGTTGAACTGTTCTACTCTTGTAAGCCTGAACTGGAAAAAAAGAGGGCCCTTTTTCAGGGTATCTGGAAGTGCTTGTTGTGTCACACCAAGTCCAGACTGTTGCCTATCAGAAATGACTTGGCCAACCTATGACAAAGAAAGGGAACAAAAAGTAAGCAGTAATACAGATAAATAGATCCCAGTACAGGCCTTTTGACCTTGGTGCCTTCTGTGGTTGATGCTCTAGATATAATCCGCTTTTTCTCATGCCTCTGTTGAGAACAACAGTACAGTTCTTGCCTTTGCTACAGATCTTATGTGGGCACCATATGGGCAATGGCTTACAGCTTTCATCTCATCCAGTTTGTCGCCTTAACCAGACTTGAAACTTCCCCTACAGCAGCCAACACCTCACTGCAGAGCTTTGCCGCTGTTGCCTGCTAAGGCACCAGAAGTCTTGGTCTCCTTTTGTTTCATGGAAATTTGAGTTGATTTTTAGCAGTGACATAGATGATTTTCCCTCCCCCTCCATAAATATGAAGAAGAAAAAAATTAAAAGACCAAGGTTTGATGTTGTAAAAACAGCCATGTTTTAGCAGCACAGTGAAAAGCAAAAGTTGTGTAATCATAAAGTGTATCGTGCCTTTCTGTTACGTTTTATTTGGTAGCACATATTCTCCTGTACCTGTTTAAAAGTGAAAACTCAGTAAGTTTGAGCACCTGTTAAATGTAGATGAGAAGTAGGATAAAGCATGAGTTTATCATCATCAAGACAACAGCAAAGAAGTGTTGCTCTTTAGGAGGTGACCTGTGGAGTTTCCCCTTCCCTCTCCAGCTCCTTGCAAGCTTTAATTATGCTCTGTAAAACTTCTTCAGAGAAATAAGACATCACTTCACATTTGGGAAAAAGAATAGAAATTGAATTCTGTCCTATTGAGATGGGAGAGAATAGTGTTTTATGGGCTTTTATCTTTGGCCAGAACCTAAGTTTTGCCACATTCATGCTGTCAAGAGGAAGAGGAGGTGTTTTACAAAGACCTTTTCTTCCAGACTGTGTGTCTGAATTGATTTTGTTTTCTTAATTCCAAGGAATAGCATTAGGCAGCCTGACTGGATTTCATTTCCGCTCTCAGTTGAAGGCTCCTTAAATTTCAATTTGATGTAGTGTTTCTGTCTCTAGTTCTGGAGTTCCATGGGAAGTTAACCAGTAAAAACAAAGTCAAGAGAAATGAAGTGAGTGTTTGAGACTAGCTCTCCTGTCTAAGGCACAGATGAAGTGCTGTAACTTACTTTACACAGAAAGAACAAAGTGAGAAACTCTAGTTACAGTTTGAGTGTGATAATTGGCGCATATAAAGGATGACAGAGATTCATTCCTGAGAATTCATGTCTGTATGTATAACTTCAGACAATTCTCTGGTGTTTTCTTTTTCCAGGCTCCATGAAAACAGAAGGCCATTTGGGATGGCAGTCAGACTAAGTGGGTGAGTTTATTTATAAAACTGACTAACTTTGAATCTTAAATATTTGCAGATTTGTTAAATACAGAATTTTTTATTGGTGCCAACAGCCTGACTCCGTTGGTGTTTAAGTGGAGCTCTGGTATTCTAGTGCATTCTTTTACCTCTGCTTCTGTTGCGTTGCAAGCTGAGCTAGAGAAGACGTAGGAAATTCATTTTACCCAATCAGCAATTGTAACAATGGACTACAAACCTGCAGAGCAAGCCAGTTTGCTGGAAAACAGGAATTCCTGCAGCGCAGCACTTGTCACAGACTATCCAAAGAGGGCAAAGATTCAGGAAGGTGAATAAATTGAACATTGGTGAATGGGGTCAGGACCAGTCTCCTGGAGGAGAGCCCTGCCCTAAAATACTACTTTGAAATTATAAACCAATTCAGTGCACAGAGTAACCCTTGTCATTTGAGCAAACTTGCGTGCAATCCTGGATCTTTGCAGATCACAACTGGACACTTCGAAAACCTATGTACTATATTTGTTTAAAAGAAAAAAAACAACCATAAATTGTCTTGTTATAACTGTTACTTTTACCATTTCATTGAGAATATCTTCAACAAATGTATATTTGACTTGAAAAAGTATCATACACTTGGTATAATAACTCAGGTTGTCAGCAGAATTGCTCTGTGAGGCTCAGTATCACCTCTCCATTCTTCTATAAAAAATGCATTAACCATTGCTGTCGTTGGCAGAAGTCAGTTACAGCCCAATTCAGCATTACAAAATTTTTGAACAAATACAATAATAGACCTAAATTATTATTCTGGCTTTATCCTCCTAGAATACTTAAGATCTTGAGCATCAGACTGGACCTTTATAGTCTGGTGTCTGGTGTTAATAAAAATAATTCACTGGTTCACAGTTTAATCGTTCTACATCTTAGCATTTTGTTTTCTTTTCCCTTACATACTATGAAGTATGATGAAGGTAATATTATGATCCAGTAACACGCATGATGATAAGGGTCTGCCTTTAGTTGTTTCAGGAAAAGGCTGTCATTATCTGCTCTCTTAACCTTTCTTGATAGTTTCAATAATATGAATAACATGAAGTGTTTGTAAATTGTTATTACACTGTTTGTGAATTCACCTAAATAAATTTTTATATAGAAATGCGCTTCTCGTTCTCCTTTGTTCTTCTACTGCTGCTTCCCTTTTTGTAACTCTTTCTTCCCATCACCTGATGTCTTAGAAAAAAAAATTGGGTTTAGTTATCAGAGCACAACTGAACTTCAACTTGTTGACAGAAAGCAGATCAGCCTTTGCTTTCAGTAATTTCCATAAAGGCTTGATAATGTTGTGACTGTATTAGTTGTGTCTCGTTCATCTTTGCCAGTTCTTGAGACAGAGGTATCAGACCTTGATCTGTCTGAAAATGAAATTGCTGCTCTACTGAAATAACAGTATTTTAATAGTTTCCAAGCTGAGACTCTAATCCAGTGAATGCTGAGATACCTGCTTTCAGCACAGCACTTTTGGAATTACAGGTTATAAAAATGCCTTTAATTTCTTGGGGAATGGGCTTATGATCAGTGGTCAGATTACTAGTGCCATTTTTCCTGGGTTTGTAAGAAATGACTTGGTTGTATGCTGATCTGTGCCGCATTTCTTCACCATCATTACTACATATGAACCACTGCAGGTGTCTCTTCCTGAGGAAGTGCTCTAATAGTGCCAGGCTTTGCGGGGGAGCTGTGGCAAATGGGGTTGTGGAGTCATGAAGGATGAGTAGATACTGACTTCTCTCAGTCCAACTAATGAATTGCACAAGTGTGAGTCTTAACCTACTGACACAGAGCAGCAAAGGAGCAAGTTTTGTTTTACTTTGTCCTGTTTGTGAGCAGCATACCCAGCTGGAGTCTGAAACACTTCCTAATGTCTTTTGCAGACCTTCTGCCAAGAGTTTGTTGGGTTGGTTTGTTACTGTCTCCACACTTCATACAGTCTGGTGCCCTTCCTCACACTTTGTCATCACCCAGTGTTCTGGTTACTGCTGGTGCTGGATTCAACCACCCTGTCTTCTTTGTCTGCTGCAGAAAATTGCCAGGACTCTGACTTGCTCCAGTATTACTGCCTGCTTTTAAAATTGTTATACACTCTCATAAGTAAATTTGCCTTTCAAATTAGCAGTGATGTTTTTATGACACATAGGTGACTTATTCCTTTTTCCCCCCCTTCTTCATAAATTTGGCCTTCATCACTGTCTTTGACCCACCCAATAATTCCACTGTGGTACTTGTATATCCTTGCTTTGGGGTTTATTGTTGCACATGTGTGTTCCTTCTTATTGCTGTGCCATAAGCTTCTGCATGAAATTTTCTATCAGTTTTTCATTTAAGTGTTGGACTTCAGTGGGTTTGTTCAGATTCCAACATTTAATTACAGCATGCATTTATCTACGTCATTCACATTGGGTGAATCTTACCCTGATGTTGCCTTGTCATTGCTGAGTCAGTGTGCTGGCTGTATTGAAAGGGTGGTTCAGAATCAATGTATCTTCATCTCTGGGTATTTCTTTCAGTGGTTATAAGCTAAACTTGCTGTCATTTACATGGTGTACAGCACAGAGATGTTGAAGATGCCTGCTGTCTGAAAGCAGCCGCTGAGGGTAACACTGTGCTAGTTTGAGCCTAGCTAGCATGTTTTGGTGAGAAGAACTAGATCATAGGCTGAGAAATGAAAACAATGGGGAGGTCTACTTCACTCACAGTCTTGCTGAGATGTGTAAAGAAGAAAGACAAAACAAAGATTAGGTCACTTGCTTGCTCTCTCTTTGCTGGGAGCTCGTGGCTGCTGGCTGAACTCCATCTTGCTTTCTAACCTCACCCTCCATTTGCTTTGCTGATTCACCTTTGCTTCTTAATCCCTCTTGGCCGAACCTCCATTCTTCCTTGGGATTGGGGTAAGGTTGAGAGGGGTAGGGGGAAGGTGGGGGGGTGTTTGAGAGCCCCTCCTGGGGACTCAGGTTTCTGGGAGGGGAGTTGTGTCTGTATTACTTTTTTACCTTGTATGTTTCTGTTTATAACTAAATATCTGCTTGTAAATTGTGCCAGCTGTAAATATAAGCTTCACTCAAATTTCCAGAGCCGATTGAGTCTAGTCTGGGTGATTTCTAAAGTGTGGGGGGCAGGGGATACCCAAACCATCACAAACACTTTGGGTGAAGGTAAAGCACATAGTCATTGAGAGGCTTAGTGTTGAAGTATGAACTGTGATTCTGTTATTCCTCCAGTAATTTGAGTTCTGCAGCTCAAATTAGTGAACCCCCCAGGAGCTGTGAGGCTTTATACTGTTTCTGTAAGTCTTATTAGCATGGAGGGATGACATGGTTGGACTTTATCTTAGTAGTCTTTTCCAACTGAATCAATTCTATGATCTCAGTGTTACTGCAGTTCCTTGTGCTTGATTCAAAAAATCTTCAGCATTTGTGCAAAGCTGCAGTAAAGATTTTCACTAAGTTGGGAAGATCAGTAAAATGTGTGGGAATTGATTTGTTTGTGAGGACCAGTGGCTTATGGAAAAATAGTTTTCTCTCTAGAAATCTGACTAGAAATAAGTAGTACATACTTTAGGGGAGTGATTTCAGGTTAGTTTTTATGTCGGGGGATTTCTAGCAGGGCAATTCTTTTTTGTTTTTTTCTGTCTTTACAGATGTACTTTTTCATGTCCTGGATCGAGATACATTGTTATTACAAAGAACAAATTAAAACCAGTGCAGTGTGGCTCTGACAGGACAAAATGTGTTGCAACTTAGTAGCATGACTGAAGTACTTAAGGTTTTTGAGCAGGCTGACATGACTGGGGAGTTCAGAGTTGAGCTTCAGCAAAAGCAGGGTGAAATAAATGGGATTTTTAAGTTCCACCTGTGGACAGCAGTTAGGTTTGAGATATTTGGAACAGCTGGAAAATGAGGCTGTATTACTACTCTACTGGCCTATATTATTAGTATAATAATGTGTCTTAAGAAGTAAGATGACAGCAGAAGCAGAACATTTTGCATGTGATGTCGCCTGTCTCATCTGCAGTTGAGCAAAATTACTACTCTGAGCTCTGTTGAAATCGGTCAGTTACTCAATGCAACTTCCAGTTTTAGCTTTAACTGTTTCTTTCCCACCTTTCATCATTTCAGCAACTTCTTTTTCTCTAAAAAAACCACTGGTGAACACAGCAAGTGAGGGCCAGCTGTGGGATCAGGCAGCTTTGACCAGATTCTCTCCATGTACTGAGTCCTTCACCCCTATCTGGGTAGTTCTGCTGAGATGGTATGGTCTAGCATGATGAAATTCACTATGCATCTGAGTGTGGCTGGATGGAGCATGTGTGGGAGACTTCTCAGATGCTCACAAAGCTTGTGTGGTTTTTTGAGAAGCCAGTGGCATTGGCAACATGTTTCTGTCCACTCCTCTGATAAAATCAAAACCCAAATCCTGGGACTGTTATAACCTTTCAAGAGAGAGATGTGAGTCAGTACTAACAGTGTAAATGTTTGTGGAAATGTTGCCTAGTGAAGTTATCCAGCTTTTTTTTTTTTAGGTCCTATGTTGAACAGGGACTGCAACAATTGATAATATTTTGGAATGCTTCTGGCAGTTATAAAGAGATTATGTTCCTGAGAACTCTGCTAGAGAAATTACAGACCTAGATCTTTTCTCCTCTTGTTTAGATACTCAGATTTTGCTTTTATGCTACTGTGAAGTTTAGCGTACCTTAGCCCAATACAGCACATACATCACATGCATTTTTATCTACTATATATTTTCTGTGTCCAGAACACTTGTTTGTTTGTTTTGTTTTTAAATGTTGTTTGCTTGTTTGGGTTGTATTTTGTTTTCCCAGAACAGTTGATATTTTTGCTGTTTGGCACTTTACTGGGCAATCAGCTAAACAGCAGCTGAGATTTAAAAAGCAGGAAACATGTATACAGAATCTTACATATTTGTAAACTTGAACTATTTCAAGAAGTACTACCTTTTATGGTGGTTGTTGCTCTTTCTTTAATCCAAAGGCCACTTCCTTTCCAATGTCTCAGTGCAGAATTGCTGCATTAGTATTTCCAGGGCATCAGGGGGAAAGTTCACATCCCAACAAAATCTCTTCTCTCTGCAATTTTTAATTGCAAACATTTGTGACCATAAAATCCTTTCCACAAAACTCAGTCACTGTTTAGTTGAATTTTTTTGTTGTTGTTGTTTTTCTATGAAAAGTCTAAAATTCAAATCATGGTCAGGTTTGTTTGGTTTTGTTTTGGTTTACTTTGTTAACCATGTAATCTAAGCATTGTGTGTGTGCAACCTATGTCAGCTTGCCTAGAAAATCATAGAATCATAGAATGGTTTAGGTTGGAAGGGATCTCNCCAGGCTGAAGAGCCCCAACTCTCTCAGCCTGTCCTCATAGCAGAGCTGCTGCAGCCCTCTGATCATCTTCGTGGCTCTCCTCTGGACCTGCTCCAGCAGTTCCATGTCCTTCTTGTGTTGGGGGCTCGAGAACTGCACACAGTACTCCCCCCTTGCCACTTAAAATGGCAATCTTAACAAACTGAAGTCATGGATAGCTTTTTAAAAAGAGAAATACAGCTCACACTGGCTTCAACTATTACAGATGCCATCTGATTACTTACATTCAAACTGTCTATAAATGCCCTATATTATCCCAAAGTAAGAGGTTACATGAAGTCCCATCCCTTGACACTGTGGCTTGTTCTGCAGAGGCAACTGTAGGCAGGTAAAGGGTTGGGTGCATGCTAGTGTTAGTTGGTGGGGCTGGTTAGTTGATGAGCTGCAAAACAACGTGGTAATGAAGGACATGGACTATGTGTTCCCCTATAGATGGCAACAAGAGAGACAAGATGGCTCCTTGAAATGTGTAACAGGGACCAAGAATTAATGCCTCCTCTGCCTAAATTTCCCACTTCTGCTTGGGTGTTCTGTATACCTAGGATCATACCTCGCTTGTCTCATGTTTAGTCCACAACTCTCAAATGTTGTTCATGCCAGTTTGGAAGGAAGAAATATCAGGAGTGCATGCAGATGGCTCCCTAATGTATATGTGTATCCCATAGGTGATCCATGCGGTGTAAAGCTAAAAAGACTTTTTTCCCTTTAGGACTAGGAAATGAGGTTTGTACATGTACTTAACAAAGGTGCTGGGATTACAGATGTTAGCAACTCAAAATTCTTGAGAATAAAGATAAATTCGAAGTGGCAAAGCCTCTGAGGATGCCTTTGCCTAGGGCATGCAGATTCCTATGTTGCTGCACTTGGTGTAACTGCAGCTACTCAGAGACTTGAGGCAACAAGCTTCTCAAAGTGCTAAGGGTTGGAAGGAGAAGCACTTCAGTTTCTTTCCATGTAATTTTTCTTGGCCTTGTTCTCATACCAGCAATTTCCCAATCCAGATATTTGACTTTGTGATCAAGTAATGGTGGCTAATAGGGGAAATCTCATTGCCATTACATTGGATTGTTGGGAGAAAAGAGTTTGCATCTGCAGGATCAGGGAGGTGTTTCAGAAGCAGCATAATAAATTTGGTTGAGGAGCAGAAAAAGTGACACTGGGGGACCCAATTTGTCTTTTGCTTCCCATTTAGGATAAAAAAGATTCAGCTACCTGGCTTAATGTAATATTGGCCAATGGAAAAGCTATGGGCAGAGTTATCTCAATGAGACTGCACATTGTTAGTGTGTAGGCCAATAGACAAGCAGAAAAAGAAGCCTGGTGAAGCTGGTCAGGCTGCTGGTGTTGCTGACCCACCAAGCATGAGGACACTTCACAGAACTGGTTATGGAACCATGTAGCTCAAAGCAGGAGCTTAAAAGATCAATCTTCTTGTGCCTTAGCCTGCTTTAAAACAAACAGAAAACCAAACCCCACACACCAAAGAAAAAGACACAACAAGTACTTTCACTGTCTAACTGGAATGTGCAACAAACAGTAACAACACAAGCTACAGTTACAAATGCTTTCTGAGAGGAGAGAGGGTGGTATCTGGTATGCACCATTTCCTAAAACATCCATTTTCTATTTTAAACATTTTGATTACATGCAAAAAGAAAAGGAAGCATGGAACACTTTGGGTTGTAAGAGATCTCTAAAGGTCACCTAGGTAAATCACCCTGGAGTGAGCAGGGACATCTTCAACTAGATCATGTTGCTCAGAGCCCTGTCCAACCTCACCTGGAATGGTTCTGGGGATAAGGCAACCTGTGCCATTGTTTCACCACTGTCAAGTGTAAGTGTGGTCTAATCTCCTGGAGGGTGGAGAAAACATGGTCACAATAAACTATAGGAAATAATCTTCAATTGGAAGCCTTTATCAAGTAGTAAAGAAATAGCAAACACTGGCAGACCTGGCTGTGTGTTGTAATAAAGACAGTACTAAGCTGCAGTTGAGAACTTACAAAGATCCATTGTGTGGGTCAAATTCAAGAGTGTGGCATGATTATCTCTACTGCAGTTTCTGCTCCAGTCTTTGTGCTGGAGTTACAGTTTTGTTTTTTTTTGTTTGTTTGTTTATGGGATCTTACTTTTGTTTGGGTTTTGTGGTTTTTTTTGGGGGGCGGGTTGGCTGGTTTGTTTGGGTGTTTTTGTTTGGTGGTGGTGTTGTTTGTTTGTTTTGTGGTGGTTGTTGTTGGGTTTTTGTGTGTTTGGGTTTGTTTACTAGGAATTCACAAGGGGCAATGGGTAGCTGTGGTGGTTTGGGTGTTTCCCCCCCCCCACTTTAGAAATCACCCAGACAAGACTCAGCCAGCTCTGGAAATATGAATGAAGCTTATGTTTACAGCTAGCACAATGTACAAGCAGATATCTACAGTATATACAGTTATAGACAGAAATAGACAAGGTAAAAGGTAATACAGAAACACAACTCCCCTCCCAGAAACCTGAGTCCCCAGGAGAGGCTCTCAACCACCCCCCTCACCTTCCCCCTACCCCTCTCAACCTTACCCCAGTTCCAAGGAAGAATGGAGGTTCAGCCAAGGGGGTTAAGAAGCAAGGGGAATCAGCCAAAGCAAATGGAGGGTGAGGTTAGAGAGTAAGATGGAGTTCAGCCAGCAGCCCCAGCTCCCCAGCAGGCGAAGAGCCGAGAGTCAAGCCAAGAGCGAAGTGCCCAAGCAAAGTGACTTTATCTCTGTTTTGCTTTTTATTCTAATACATCTCAGCGAGACTATGAGGGAAGCAGACATCACCATTGTTTTCATTTCACAGCCTATGATCTAGTCCTTCTCACCAAAACATTCTAGCTAGCTTCAAACTAGCACACTAGCAATGCCCTGAGTAGGTGCTATTTAGAGCCCTCTGAGATAGGCTCATGGTTTATCTCGTCTGTGTGCTATTTTGTTTATATACATGTTGGGTTTTACCTACTGTTGTTCTGAGTAGTTACAAAACTGTTGTGTTTGTTTTCTGGAAAACAGCAATTTCTATAGGACAGAAAAGGTACTTTCAACATTTGTTTTTTCCTCCTTTTTACTCTGAAAGGGCAATAGATGTGCACAGGAGTTTCTCTCACTTTAATGCAAAACCTTGAAAGTACATTGTAATTGTCATGCAACTTCCTCAGTGCATAAAGATAATAGAATAATAGAATCAACTAGGTTAGAAGAGACCTCCAAGATCATCCAGTCCAACCTATCACCCAGCCCTATCCAGTCAACTAGACCATAGCATGTGTATGCTGACCCCCCCCCAAAAAAAAAAGTCTTGGCTTTTCTATTAATGAAAATGGCCTGGAATAAAATTGAGATTTTTTTCAAAGTATTATTAAATCAGAAAATTGAAATAATTCCTTTTTTATTTATTATTATTTTTTTTTAACTGAGAGAATAACCAAACTGATGTGAACCAATTTCTAGGACTATATTTGTAGTGCTGTCTTCAGTTTCTATTTTGGTGGTCTGGCTTGGAGCCAAACTTTTTTTTGTCAACTGGGAATTTTTCTGGCACGGTGTCAAAATAGCTCTGTTTTATTATTTCTAACATTCTGCAAAATTTTTGTTCAGAGTCATCTTTTCTAAATTAACCAATTCTTGTGCAGTTATTTCAGTTACAAAACCACAGCTGAAAGAGGCAATTAAAAAGCCTGATTGCTGCTTTAAACTCAAAATTCAATCTGTGTTTAACACAAATAAGCTCTCGAGATTGTTTGATGCAGCCATTTCCCAAGTCAATGTTAATAATATTTTTGGTTGTGTGTGGAAAGTTAGGATCAAGCATTTAGGGGTTTTGAGATGATGGGCTCTTGTGCAAGTGGTTCCAGATGGTTGAATTTTTCTTTCAGGCACTGTCTTGGCTCTTCCCAGGACATAAATTGTACCAACCATTCTAAGATTGCAATATGCTGCTTCTTGAGAGGCATTTGATGTAGCTAGGCTGTATTGTACCTCCATAACACTGCACTGAGTTTCTCTCATCCATACTTTGAAGCAGAGTAATACTAAGCTTTCCTAATACCAATATAAAAACACCTGAAAAATCCTAGAGGTGCAGAAAAGAAGTCATGGAGAGAAAGCCGAGCCCAAGAAGTGTCTGACTGTGGCACTGGAATGACAGACTCCTTGCAGCTTCGCTATCACTGTGGGGAACAGGAAATGCTCAGTGAAGAGACAGCTGACATTAAGTATGGCAAAGCTGTGGCAGAATCCTGGTGACATCAAGTCCTTACACTGTTCTAAACTGCTCACTATAAACTGTGTTCCCAGTGATACAGAAACATGAAGGAGGTGAACTGCTATTCATCTGTTGCTTTTGGACAAGGCAAATGCCCACCTCTGTAGCACAAGCTACTGAGCCAGGACTTCACTCACAAACAGTCTAAGTATATATGTATGCTGGATCCAGGTCACATCAATCCAAACTCTCAATGATTAGACTTCTTTGTGACTATATTTCATGCTGTCAGCTACAGCACAGGAAGCCAAAGCATTGTGCCTGGCTGCATTTACTCCTCTTTACCCCAAAATTTAAAGCTAACTTTATTTCCATATGTGCTTTCTATGTATATAGAAAGTTTCATTTTCAAGTCTTAATGTGTATGGTCTAAGCATAAATAAACAAATAAATGGGTAAATGTGTCTTGTATTCAGAGCCACATTTGCAATTTGGAAATGTCTCTTGGTTACTTTTCCCAGCTCTCAAGCAATGATTGAATCTTCTGTCAAGAAGCTGTCTACCTTGTGTGCTGCACTGCTAGTAGCTGTGGATGTGCTGCAAAAGCAGCCCCTGTCTGAAATAGAAGAGAGCAACTGCTCTCTCACCAGTGCATCACAGAGCTTGTTACATAAACTCAAGGCACCTCTTGTTGGACCAGCCTGGGTAAGGGGAGTGAGGATAGATGGCTAACATTTGGCAAAATACAGTGTCTTGATTTCTGCCTTGGTGCACATAGTTCTTGTATCTCAGGAAAATCTACCATCAGAAAAATGTTTGTCTTAAAACAAGATGCATCTTCACATGCACAGGGTTGGTATCCACTAAGGATCAATATAAACTTTTCTTTTTTTGGGCAATAAAAGTTCTCATTATCCTTCTGAGGCTGTCACAATCTTTTCATTTATTGTTTTTAGATCTCCCAGTGGACAACAGAGCAAATAGTGAATGAGTACTCTGATATTTACCAACTTCTAGTAGATGGCATGTTTTCATCACACAGAAATTATTACACAGAGTGTCCCTCTGGCTGGAGAAATGAGTTCTAATGCACTGTAGAGCTTTAAGGGGGAGATGTTGTTCTGAGGACAACCATGTGTCCTGGGAAAAAGATAGGAAGAGATAAATAAAGTAAATAAACTTTTGGAATGGAAACAGTAGGTTAGTATCTTCCCAAAGTGGAAAGCGGAATTGAAGCTATTTCTTCACAAACATGTGCAGTAGTTTGACATTTTAAGAGAAAGAACACACTGCCTATTTTTTCTATTAACTACCTGCATGCTCACATCCAGCTAACATTTGTGTTTATGGTGTAAGCAGGAACACTGTACCAAGTCCTGGCCAACCAAATTACTATCAAAATGGTTAATTTGATGCATTGCTAATTCCAATCTTTTTTCTCCCATAACATTTTGATTTAGATTTACATTTTGCTTTCAAGCTGAAAACTTAGAAACATGCAAGCTCTTAGGTTTGATTTTAGCCATATAGACCCATCCTGCAGTTCACCACTGGTGATAAGGTTTTCAGTACCATAAAATCTAGGCTGAGGAGTTCTGAGTTAGAACATTAGGGACGGATCCATCGTCCTTTGCATTGTTCACAGGTCAGCTGAGGCTTTCACCAGCACAGGAGGATGTATGGCTAATGTGAGTCAGCAAATCTGACCCTATATGACACTTGTCTGGCCTCCCACCAGCATCAAGAGGCATTACTGCTGAAAGCAAAAGGTCACAGCTAGTGCACTGCTGAAATATGTCTGCCGTTGGCACAAGGGTTCCTACTGCAAAGCAGTGTAATTCAGCATAATCCTCAGGATCAGCTGCCAGCAGTCCATGGGTATGAAGGCACTTTGTCACTCTCTTTGAGATGTGCTGAATGAATCCCTAGCCAAGCAATGCCAATAAGGCACATTTCCAAATCATGTCATTGAGTAATGGTGCAGTGCTGGTCAGTAACTGTGTGTCAGTAACTGACTTCCAATGAGATGTGTTTTAGAGAGGGCTGAACTTTTGCACCTTGCAAAGGACCTGTAGCTGCTTTTTCAGCTCCTTAAGCAAACCAAAAGATTGAAAGATAAAGCACTCTCAGTCTGTTTGAGCTGACTTCTTGTTCTCCTGAAAAAACATACTTTTTCCTGATTAAACAAAACATTTGTGGAGAAAGAGGAGGTTAATAGACTTAGCCCCATTTCTTAATAATAAGGAAGAGACATAAACTAAGAAAGCACCTTTCAAGCATGACATTTCCTCCTTGACAATACAGGCCTACAATGCCAGACTTCATTACTAAATCTGAACTATTATTATTATTCCAAAGCTTTTTCAGAGCTTTCTAATCTTTATACATGGACCCTGCACTGCTTGTTTGTTGTTTTTTTAACTTCTCTGTTGTCTGTCTTTACATTAATTTTAAATAATTATTTTTTCTGTGAATTCAATCAAAAACACCTCTGTGACCTTTTTTTTCTCTTGCCTTATGGCTAGGCCCTTCACAATGTACTCGCTTTCCTGTGACTGTCTCTGCATGCTATATGCCAGAGCCTCCCTACAGCCCATCTCCCTGCAGCAGTATCATCCTTCTCTGCTTCTCTCCACACACTCAAGGCTTTGCATGTCCTCCCACCTGCTCTTTGCTCACCACATCTTTAAGCATCATGAATTGCTTTCCATTCTCTGTTGGTCCTTCCAAGCCCCCCCACTGCTGTCCTTCCCCATTTCCCTGACCTGACCTCCTGCTGCCATGCCTGCCACCTATCTCTACCGTGCTCCGGAGCCTCTCTCCAAACTCGGCCCTCAAACTAGGAGAATATGTCCTGCTTCTGCTGCTGTTTTGTTTTCCTTCTCACACACTGACATTCCCAACTCTACAACTTTGGACCTGGTTAGGAACAGGGCATTGTTTCAGTGACAAGTAAATAAATAAATAAATAAATTGATCTTTAAGGCTCTCCATGGCTTTAATCAGAAAACAAACAATCAAACCAAAAACCCCAAGCAAAAAACAAACAAACAAAAAAAAAAAACCCCAAGCAGGTGGAAAAGGTGGAAAAGGTGGAAGCAGTCCTAATAGAAATCTCAAAGGTACAATGATGCAACATGAGAGTAAGGAGAATAGATGAAGCAAAATATTCAGTTTTGCAGACAAAATTTTGTTAATCAGTACTGCCATCATTCAATAAAATCCTTTATCAGTGTGTCCCACACGCCCATAATGCTACCTAAACTGCCTTATTTTTTTCTGCTTGCACTTTTGCACTTTGCAGCTCGCAGGTCTACAGCTCTCTTGCCTCTGTGCTCAAGAAATTAAACTAAAAACTCCACTGAACCCCTTGCTTTGTTCAATCTTTGTAACTTCTGTTGGGCAAACTGGACTTTCTCTTCCTCTGAGAGCTGTTGCTCTCCAGTTGTAGTGGTTTGGGTGTTCCCTGCCCCACCGCACTTTAGAAATCACCCAGACTAGACTCAGCCAGCTCTGGAAATATGAATGAAGCTTATATTTACAGCTAGCACAATATATAAGCAGATATTTACAGTATATACAGAAATAGACAAGGTAAAAAGGTAATACAGAAACACAACTCCCCTCCCAGAAACCTGAGTCCCCAGGAGGAGCTCTCAATCACCCCTTCACCTCCCCCCTACCTCTCTCAACCTTACCCCAATCCCAAGGAAAAAATGAAGGCTCGGCCAGGGGAGTTAGGAAGCAAAGTGGATTAGCCAAGGAAACAGGTGTGGTTAGGAGAGAGATGCAGCTCAGAGCTTGCCAGCAGTAGAAGTAGATATGTTTTCACTTATATTTTTATACATCTCAGAGAGCCTGTGAGTGAAGTAGACATCACCATTGTTTTCCTTTCACAGCCTGTGATCTAGTCCTTCTCACCAAAACATTCTAACTAGCTTTAAACTAGCACACCAGTCTGCTCCCAAACATTAGTGGTCTCCACAAAAATGCAAGGGAGGTTTAGGTTGGGTATTAGAAAAAAAAATCTTTAGTAAAAGAGTGGTCAGGCATTGAAATGGGTTGCCCAGAAACATAAGTTGCTGTCAGTGAAGATGTTCAAGAAACATGTGGACATGGCACTTTGGGACATGGTTTAATAGACATGGTGGTCTTAGGTTGACAGTTGGATTAGATGATCTTAAGAGGTCTTTTCCAACCAAAACGATTTGATGATTCTGTAATTCTATACACAGTCTAATAAAGCTACTGCCTAAAACTGGTTTGAGTGAGTACTGAACTCAGAGGAATTCTGTGCTGCTGTAGCACAGCCTTTGCAAAGAGAAAAAACACCTTAGAATTAACTTGACTGACATAACTAGTTCTTCTGCTATTATAATTGCTGCTGTGTGCTCTCCCACATAAGATTCACAGTAGGTATGGCCTCATTAGAGGAGCTTATACAGGACAGGAAAAAACAACCAAAACAACATTTCATCCTCTTTCCAGTCTCACAATGTGGCGCACTGGGGCTGCACTGATCCCCCAGCTAAGCAGGGAATGCAAGAGTCCACATGAAACACTTGCAAACATCCATACTGTTTGTTACCAGTGCTAACTATTCCCACAGCAACCTACAGCCTTTTTTTGCAGCTTCAGCATGGCTCATGCTGTTAGTCTATATCCAGAACCATGTGTGTAAGCAGGTGAATGATTATTTGGAAAGATGAGGTAATACAATGTGAAACTTACAGCCTCCATGACCATCTTGATCAGGCTGACCCATTTTGCCTGGCAGACACACCCCTTTTATTGAAAGACAATGTAGAGAAACATAACTCAGGAATCAAGCTACAGTTCCAAAAAGGTCTGACACACTGACTGTAATGACAGAGCTTTGTACTTAAGCCAGGAGAAAACCAAAACCAGAGCAAAGCACTCCCATATTTTGAAGTCTCTGAAATCCCAAACTACAACTAATTTTTGTAGCAGGTACTACTCTTAGATACCTTAGCTATCTGCATTAGGATGAGGCCATCTTCAAGCCAAAGGTGAGCTCATGATAGAAATCACATCAGATCACACCACATCACATGTTCCTTCCCTGTTCTTTCCAGAGCTAATAATAACAGTGTGGGCAGTAAGACAAGGGAGGTTATTCTTCCCCTGTACTCAACACTGGTCAGGCCACACCTTGAGTATTGTGTCCAGTTCTGGGCTCCTCAATTCAAGAGAGATGTTGAGATGCTGGAACGTGTCCAGAAAAGGGCAACAAAGCTGGTGAAAGGCCTGGAACACAAACCCTATGAGGAGAGGCTGAGGGAGCTGGGGTTGTTTAGCCTGGAGAAGAGGAGGCTCAGGGCAGACCTCATTGCTGTCTACAACTACCTGAAGGGAGGTTGTAGCCAGGTGGGGGTTGGTCTCTTCTGCCAGGCAACCAGCAACAGAACAAGGGGACACAGCCTCAAGTTGTGCTGGGGGAAGTATAGGCTGGATGTTAGGAGGAAGTTGTTGGCAGAGAGAGTGATTGGCATTGGAATGGGCTGCCCAGGGAGGTGGTGGAGTCACCATCCCTGGAGGTGTTCAGGAAAAGACTGGATGAGGCACTTAGTGCCATGGTCTAGTTGAGTGGATAGGGCTGGGCAATAGGTTGGACCAGATGATCTTGGAGGTCTCTTCCCACCTGGTTGATTCTATTCTATCCTATTCTGTTCTATTCTAAAAGATTTTTGGATATGGAAAAATATACATGAACAGACAATAGGTACTTTGAAGATTTCTTTCAAAAAAGAAAGATATGTAAGTTTAAAAGTTAAGATGTGGCAATACTTCATATAAAATGTGTTTTCTTAAAAGCTAATGTGTGGCTCCTTATTGGTTGGAAAGTCACTTTAGTAAGATTTTATTGAATTAGATTAATTCAAACTGTTCTCTTTAGAAATGAAGCACTCTTTTAAATCACATTAAATTCCTTAGTCTGTTCCAACCTGGGAGGAGCAAAGCAAATGAGATACTGACTTGATCTAAAGCCCCTCATCTCAGAGGGAGTTTTTCTGTTTTTTTTGGATTAGGTTCTTCTGTAGAAAGTGGCATCAGTCATGGTAATGGATACAGAAGCTGTGCTACTGGAACACCTTGCAACACAAATTTGATGGTATCAGATGTGAAAGCTTCTGCAATATGCTGAATCAGAGTGCAAAATATGTTATGTATGTTGGTTTTATGCCAGCCACAGGAGAACAATACTTCAGCCAAAAGAAGGTGTTAAAATACTGTGTATTATATGTCATGTACACACTTCAGACTGTGCAAGTCTCTAAGACATGACATACCTCCTGCCTACATGTTTTTGAACCAATATGAACCAGCAGTGAGTTTGTATAGCACTCTGCAACCCATGGCTGTTAGATATGGTATGAAACATCCCAAATCATCTTGTCAAACCACAGCATAAGCACGTAATAAACCAAATTATTTCATACAAAGTTTCAGTCTTACAAGCACAGTCATGTAGCAGAAGTCTCCTCTGAAAATGCACACATGGTCAGGAGAATCCCTCATGTGCTCAGAATTAAGTAATTAGCTGAGAAGCTGAACAAAAGGGGCATTAATCCATGATTTCCACATTTCAGTTTGGCCACAATGTATAGCTAATACTCCAGAAATCATTCCAGGCTGTAAGGGTATCTTTCCACCCTCAGCTGGAAATACTAAACAAGATGAAGTTTTCTGCATGGTGACGTCCAAACAATGCTGCTAATAACATGTTGCAGCAGAACTAATAACATCTCTGCAGCAGAGCTTCCCAAGAGGTTAATGTACCAAGAGGTCCAGAGGTTTTCATCAGTACCACAGGTGCACTTCACACCTGAAAATATGGGAAGGGCTCATGCCAGAAGAGCAGGTTCCTGTTGTTAAAATACGAAGCACTGTTTGTTCCCTTACTTGGCACTTTAATAGAAGCCAAATATCAGGAAGAATGTTTGCATATGCCTCCACAAAAGTCAAGGATGCCTTTGCAAATNAACCTTACCCCAATCCCAAGGAAGAATGGAGGTTCGGCCAGAGGGATTAAAAAGCAAGGTGAAGCAGCCAAGGAAAAGGAGGGTGAGGTTAGAAAGCAAGATGGAGTTCAGCCAGCAGCCTCAGCTTCTCCCCAGAAGGCAAAGCAGAAGAGAACAGCCCAGCACAAAGTGCCCAAGCGAAGTGCAGAGCAGAAGTGACCTAATCTTTGTTTTGCCTTTCTTTTGTACACATCTCAGCAAGACTGTGAGCGAAGTAGACCTCACCACTGTTTTAATTTCTCAGCCTATCATCTAGTTCTTCTCACCAAAACATGCTAGCTAGGCTCAAACTAGCACACACCTACTAAAGATCATCTATTTGAACAATGCTGTCCTATTTATAACACCATCATCTGCAAAGAGACAGTTTGAGTTCCTGGAAATACTATGGCATGCTTAAATGACACCTGAAGCAACACAGAACCATGTTGGGCTGAGGCTGAATATTTTTGAAACTGCATTTTTGGGTGTGTTCAGCCCTGTTAATTAAAAGGACTAATCAGTATGTTACAGAAATTTTACTGTCTTCCAAAACTCAGATCACTACTAAAAGAAGTATATGGTAGTAATTTAAACACAACAGGTTTCTCAACAAAAAAATCAGTTAATTTTGCTTAAACAGAAAAGGCATCTTGAAGAAAATAGGAGATTTATTTTCATAATAGTGTGGGAAATATAATCTGTCTCCAGAGAGGCTCTAACAAGTTGGTAGTAAATATCTGACAAATAAAATGTAAGCCAATAATCAGTTTAGTGCTGTACCTTTACCTTGGAATCATCTGCATGAACCCATCTTAGGGGAGAACATCACTTAACTCCTGGAACCCAAGCTATAGCAAGGCAATGCCAAGCTGAAGACATTTTCATACACATTACTACTTCCATGTCAACAGTACACAGAGCTTTCCTGCAATGAAGAAAACTAACTGCTACAGAAAAAAATTCAATAGTGCAGAAATCCTGGGAAGCTCTGGTGAGAGCTGTAGCATCCTGGTTTTACTGGGATAGAATCAACTTTCTGTTCAGGAAAGCTGCATTTTTTAGAAGACTGCAGCACCCAAACCAGTGAGAACGAAGTTGCTAAGACACTTTGGTTTTGTCATTGCTAGCCATGGTATATGGGCCTCCATTAACAATCAAAGTTGAGTTACCTGAGTGCTAAAGCTAGGTGGAGCAAAAGCCTGGGCAGCTGACCAGAGCAGGCCAACACATATATTCCATACCATAAACCTCATGCTCACTGAAAATTGGAGGTTTGCTGTGGTTGTTCCCTTCTTAGTGGTCACCACCCCTGGTAGGTCTCATCTGTCACCCTGCTCCCAAGACTTACTCTCCTATTGGCTATGAACATCGCATTCTTGCTGGAACTGTGGTGCTCACAGTGCTTGGACATCTGGTATCTACTGCTAGGAGTGCACAGCTTGCAACTACTGCATGGGTTGAATATAACTTTGTGTACTTTATCATAGAATCATAGAATGGTTTAGGTAGGAAGGGACCTCAAGGATCATCCAGCTCCAACCCCCCGCCATAGGCAGGGACACCTCCCACTAGAGCAGGTTGCTCAAGGCCTCATCCAGCCTGGCCTTAAACGCCTCCAGGGAGGAAGTATCCACAACCTCCCTGGGCAACCCATTCCAGTTTCTTAACCACCCTCACTGGAAAGAACTTCCTCCTAATATCCAGTCTAAATCTCCCCTCCTCCAGCTTAAACCCATTCCCCCTTGTCCTGACATTACCAGACCTTGTCAACAGTCCCTCCCCAGCCTTCCTGTAGGCTCCCTTCAGATACTGGAAAGCCACTCTAAGGTCTCCTCGAAGCCTTCTCTCCTCCAGGCTGAAGAGCCCCAACTCTCTCAGCCTGTCCTCATAGCAGAGCTGCTGCAGCCCTCTGATCATCTTTGTGGCTCTCCTCTGGACTTGCTCCAGCAGTTCCATGTCCTTGTGTTGGGGGCTCCAGAACTGCACACAGTACTCCAGGTGGGGTCTGAGGAGAGCAGAGTAAAGGGGCAGAATCCCCTCCCTTGCCCTGCTGCCCACACTTCTCTTGCTGCAGCCCAGCACACGGTTAGCTGTCTGGGCTGCATGTGCACACTGCCAGCTCATGTTGAACTTTTCATCAACCCACTGGCATTATTAGCATTAATGTGACAGGGTTGCTGTTCTTATATTATTAGTATTATTATGACTACTATTATATTTTATTAAATGTTTCCATTTCAATACATGAGTCTTCTAGGTTCCCGTTCTTGAGCATGGTGGGGGGTGTGTCACTGAGTGGTAGAAATGACTAAATGGAGACATGTGGTTAGCTGTTAGGTCCTCTTTCTCTGCATATGGAGGAGGTTTGGCAGTGGCCTCTTGCTGGGAAGGTCAGGTAGAGCAGCAGCACTCACAGTCAGTTACAGCATCCCCATCACGGTGCTGAAACCAAAGTGCCCTCAGCTTGCCTGTTAGGAGATGAACGAGCTTCAGTAGCACCCTGGGAGAAAACTGTAACAAATCACAGCCTCTTTAAACTGTGAATAGGCTGTGTATGCTTTTTTCCCTTGCCAACACTTAGATTTCACTTCAATGTATCATTAAAATGTGAAAGGTGACCATAAACAAGCATTTTTACTTACCTTGAACTGTGTTCAGCATTGAAACATGTTATGTTACTTTGGAGTAAGGGCTACATTTGTTTATTCACTGAAATACAGTCAGTCTAATAGCATTTGTGCTGTTTTCTCAGCCTTTAAATAACCACATCTTTTTCCATCTGTTAGATATTCTGGAACTCAAATAGAGTGTTCACTTTCGAGTTCACATGCTATATATAGACCATATGTTCCTTACAGATTATGTTCTGTCTATACGATGCTCTATCAATGTAACTCAGTTCCCTTCTGTGTCCTTTTTAAAAGGTATGTTAAAATGTCTCAGGAACTTTTTTCTAGTACCTAGTATTCTTAGATATGTATGAGATACAAATCTATGCCACTTTCAGTAGCCAAGGCTATTCTGCTTAACAGCTTAGTATACACAATCCAAAGAAGTTTGGACATTGCATGAGTAGTCTGATACAAACAATTGCCTTCAATAAACAAATTATGTAGAAATATAAAAATAATAGTGTCCTGTAAAATGATTTAGTTTACATAGGGATTGAAGTGCAACTTGACATCCTTTGGGAGCCAAATACTATATTAATATGGGATGGGAAATGAACCACTTAAACTAGCATCTCTATAATCCCAACATCCTGTCTTTCCAGTGTTGGCACTGGAAAAAGCAATCTTCTGGTTGTTGGAAATTATCCACTCCATAGATTATTCAGGCTTTCTTGGCTCTTCTCCTATGTTATTCACAATCTGGAAAGACCTCAACACTCGTTGCAAGCCTCACTGTCCACCAAGAAGATTCCAGCCAATACCAGCTCTCCTAGACGTGCAGGATTTGTCACAAACTCCCAGGGCAGCCCTTGTTTGATGCCTGATGAAGAATTCTACAGCCCACCCAGAGCCCCTGGGCACTGAGATGCTGGGCATCACATGAGCAGACATGGACAAGGGGTTAAGACCTTTCCTCCTCTGGCAATCTGGAGGCCTTTGGTTTGCCAGCCACCTTCAGTCATTCTTAAGTGACACATGCAAGGAAAATAATGTAACACATCTTACACATTTTACAGTTGTCTGCAAGGTATTAAATCCATTCCTATTTTCTAGAAGGCTGTTGAAAAGATCACCATCAAAGAAGATTTTTACATATTCCCCAGACTTTGGTCTGCTGGTTTTGATAAGTTTCATCCCAGTCTCAGGCTCCCAGTATGCAGCTACTGACTATATACTGACTGCATTTCTCCTTTCCTCCCTTAATAAGGCATCAATTACATATAGCTTTGTTAAAAGGGTAAGCTCCTTGGCTTAATTAGGACATTAACTTGTCCTTTAACTGCACCTACTCAGGCCCAGAGGAATACAGACAACATGCTCTGACACTGCTCAGGCACAGGGTATCTATGAGTACCTGAACTTAGAGACAGGAGAAAGAAACCTATATAGGGTCTTAGTACACTATGGAGAGATCAAAAAAAAGGATAGGTACTTGTCAGACAGAACAAATAGGCCCTTCCTATTTTCAGTTTACTACAGAAAATTGCTTCTAAGAACTTCAGACAACAAAGGCAGACCCAGATACTTCACCAGTAACTCCAGTGGTTATATCTGCCTTTACTTTCTCAAAGTTTCTGCCATATGAGATGTGTAATGAATTGATGATGGTGTCAGTACACATCCAGCACAATGTAAGTTTGCATACCCATGCCTGGACTACAGAGAAATGTGAGGGACTGAATCCCACAGGCAGAGTGAGAACAAGATGTAACAGGCAACATCAAACTTCTTCGTGGCAAAGCTCACAAGATCCAGCACCAAAACCAAACTGAGAAAACCAAACCAAACAAACAAAACCAACCAACCAAACAAGCAAATGAGCAAAAGACCTATCAAGCTGTCATCTGTGCCTGTTAGTATGGCTCTTTGTTCTAACCTCTGAGCATCTCTTCGGATGCCTGCAGCTGAAAGCAGCAGAACGTAAAGAGCTTCCCACATCAATGTCATTGTCATGTTGCTTACAGCCTGGGCATCACTCTCATTTCTGCCTCCTGCCCTGAAGAGCTTCATAGACTCCCTGGAGAAACTGTAGAGTATTCAGGGATGATGCTAAGCTCTTGATTTCAGCTGTGATAAAGCAGCCGTACTTGGTGTTGTCAAATTGGTGGTCCCAGGGCTTCTATTATTTTCCTCAGATTTTGTTTTGGCCTCTCTTGAACACCAGGTCCCTACAAGGAGTGGCTGAAAGAGCTGGTGTTGTTCAGTCTGGAAAAAATGAAACTGAGAGGAGACCTTATCACTCTCTACAACTACCTGAAAGAAAGTCGGAGTGAGAAGAGTGACAGCCTCTCCTCCCTGGTGGCAAGCAGGAAATGGATGCAAGCTGCACCAGGGGAGGTTTAGGCTGGATATTAGGAAATACTTCTTCACTTAAAGGGTTCTCAAACATTGGAATGGTCTGCCCAGGGTGGTGGTGGGGTCACGATCTTTGCAAGCATTTACATAGCATGTGGACCTGGTGCTTAGGGACATGGTTTAGTTTTGACCATGCAGTGCTGGGTCAAAGGTTGGTCTGGATGATTTTGAAGGTCTCTCCTAATCAAATATATTCTGTGATTCTGTGGTTTTCCTACACAGCCATAGTGATGCATGCTGCCATTGGAAGGTGCTGTTGAAACACTCTGCTTGCCACTCAGAAGGAAATCACCTGGGGGCTGGTGTGAAGAGCTCTGTGCTCAGAGCTTATGGAAAAGAAGCAGTGAAAAAACATTTTGCTTCATTAAGCATTTCATTGCTATCATCCATCAGTAGCACAACTCCAGGCAGTCATCTCATAAGTACCTTTACCGTATTGTATTATCTTACTTATTTTTCAAACAGATTGCAAAATATTTTTGCTGAGTTTGGCATTTAGGTATATGCACCATTTCAAAGTCAATTACAAAAGCCATGCCTGTAAATATAATCATGATTTAAAGTGCTGTTGCCTCAAAACTCCATGAGTCTGAATGTCACTTCATAGTGGCCAATCCACTTGCTGGCAACTACAAAGGTCAGTAAAAGTTTCATGCATGTAGCTCACTCTTCTCTCTCAAGATCTAATCATTATTAATAAGATAAGCAATAACAATAAGCTTTACAGGAAAATCATTCAGTGCTTTTTCTTTTTTCTTATTAGACAAAAAAATCCATTTATCCACTTTGTATTTTGTTTTGTCCTGTAGCCAAGTTTTTATTTCCCATGGTTTGAGGAGGATCCCCTACTGCCTTTAGTCTAACTAGTCCATTAAATGGATCCATATCAAAGACTTCCTGTAAATGATTACCTGAGGCATATACATTTCCCATTTTCCAGCTTGTCCTCAATTTTTTTCTGAATTATCCAACCAGATATAATGACAAGAAGAACAGTAAGAAGCTTTCTCTTTCTAAAAGATAAATTTGTCTTAACCCCAAAGATTTAGGCACAGTTTAAGCCAGGCACTTAAGCAGATACTAATATTTCAGCATGTGTTAGTATTTTTTTTGTGGAATAGGAAGTTAGTTTAGCTTGTGCTTTAGTTCCAACAAAACAGGGAATTTCAAACAAGGGCTAATTATGTGTTTTGCTGAATTTTCAGCCTCCAGCAAAGCAACCAAAGACCATTGTTGAGCTCACCACCATCTAAGAAGCTTTCATTTTTTCCTCTTTTCAGGATGGATTGCTTCTGTGTCGTTGTATTTGTGAACAGTAAAATAGGCTGGACCTTAGGAAGAACTTCTTCAGTATGAGGGTGTTGAAGACTCTAGAATGGGTTGTCCAGGGAGGTTGTGGATGCCTCCTCCTTGGGGGAGTTCAAGACCAGGCTGGATAAGGCCTTGAGCAGCTGAATCTGAGAGGCATTCCTGCCAATAGCAGGGAGGTTGGACACCGCAATACAAGAGAGATGTGGAGGTGCTGGAGTGGGTCCAGAGAAGGGCAAAAAAGCTGGTGAAGGGCCTAGAGAATAGATCTTATGAGAAAAGACTGAGGGAGCTGAGGCTGTTGAGTTTGAGGAAGAGGAGACTGAGTGGAGACCTCATTGTTGTCTACAACTACCTGAAGGGACATCGTGGAGAGGCTGCTGCTGGTTTCTTCTCACAGTTAATTGGAGACAGAACAAAGGCGAATGGCCTTAAGCTGAGACTGGATAGGTTTAGAATAAAAAAATAGTTCTTTTCAGAGAGAGTGGTCAGGCACTGGAATGAGCTGCCCAGAGAGTCACCGACCCTGGATGTGTTTAAGGGTCATTTGGATGTGGTGCTTAGCGATATGGTTTAAGGTGAATCTTGCAGAGTAGGGTTATAGGTTGGACTTGGTGATCCTGAAGGTCTTTTCCAACCTGGATGTTTTTGTGATCTCTCAGGTCCCTTCCAACCTAAGCCCTTCTATGATTCCATTAAACATATTGTACTGTGCATTCTTTAACTAAACCATGCTTCCTTGGGTAAGGCTGGTTAGTCCAGAGCACAGTAACACTAGAAAGCAGAAGAGACAAGAAGACACATTCACTTAGCACAAAATAATTATGTTGAGGAAGGAATTACTCAAGGCTTGCAAGCATATTAAAATACATTTTTAATTCTCTATGTACCAGAGAAACTGCTGTGGTCATCAGCTACTAGACTAGGCTAGACAGACAGCTTTCCTTCTTGACACTTTTAATTCTTTGTAAATAATCAAACACTGAGTGGAGCAGGGCTAGGTCCTACCTCCTTGGGGAAGGAATCAGCCACCAGCCTGCACAGTCATTCCTCATCACCACAGTAGTATTTATACACAGTGAAATATTATTAAGAGAAGCCTGAAGGAAGCTCATGGTGGAGAACTTTATAAATTGAATGTTGGGTGGTATTCTATGAAATAGGAGAAAGTCTCTGGCAATGAAAGATTGGTGAAAACAAAAGCTTTATTTTTCCACTTCCACTTTCAAACTGGTTTGCATAGCCTTCCTCATAACTTAATTAGGGTGGGCTGAGTGGGCAGGAGGGATGGGGAACATGTGCTCTGTGTTTCTGAACTGGTTTCCAAGTTACTCAGAGCCTGGAAGCAAAGGAAGGACAGAGAGTGGGCTTTCACACAGCAAAGGCATAATTCACAGAGATTAATCCAACTCCACAAATTCTTTCCCACACCATCTACTCCTCACTACTCTTAGTATTCTACTCATCAGCCCACCTCTGACCTCTACCTCTGTCCATAATAATTAGTCTCAGCTAGGGAGGACAGAAGGAAAATGAGGGAAAACTCATAACTGCTCCCAGAACTCCACCTCTTCCTAGACTTATTTTTCCAAAAGCCATTAGTCAGATCCTCACTCTGAGGACAGTAAACACCATTCATGGTTATTTCCCATGAAGCCAGGACTGCCACTCCAAACTAAAGGACTCTTTTGCAAATATGCATTGTGTGGGGAAGTACATGGAAAACTTCACCATTTCAGAGATAACTTTCTTTCTGAGCACTCAGAAAACTAACATTCTGTTCCACAGGAACCACATGCCAAGTTTTGAGACAAAGTTATTTTGGGTTTATCCAAGCAAGCAAGAAAATGTATATCCCCCCCAAAAATTAACTATAGAAACTTGTCTTCCAGGTCTAAATTGCTCAGGAGATGTTTAAAAAAGTTTTTGTGAATGATAAGTCACTTAAGAGCATGAGTCAAAGCATGAAAAATGTCAAACTATTGGACAGATTGTAAAGATATACTTATTGGGTTTGTTTGATGTTGAAGAGCTACAAGGGTGTCTCCCGTGAGAAGCTGATAAAAGCTTGCCTGGCTCCAAGATGGACCCACTGCTGGCCAAGGCCAAGGCGAAGCCAATCAGCAATGGTGTTAGCACCTCTGTGATAGCAGAATCATAAAATGGTAGGTGTTGGAAGGAACCTCTGGAGATCATCAAGTCCAACCCTCTTGCCAGAGCATATTTAAGAAGGAAAAAAAAAAGCTCTGCACATCAGCAGCTGCAGCCAAAGAGAGGAGTGAGAATATATGAAGCAACTCTGAGATCATGAAGGTCAGTGAAAAAGGAGGCAGCAAAGCTGCCCCAGGCACTGCAGCATGGTGAGGCAGGTTGTACCCCTTCAAACTATGGAGGTCCTTGGCAGAGTACATATCCACCCGTAGCTTGTTGAGGGTGCTACCCTAGAAGAGATGGCTGCACCCAAAGAAGGCTGTGATGTCATGGGAAGCTATACTAGAGCAGTCTGTTCCTGAAGGACTGTACCCTATGGAAAGGGCTCATACTGGAGCAGCTGACAAAGAACTGCAGCCTATAGGAAGGACTCACATTGAAAAATTTGTGAAAGATTGTCTCCTCTTGGATAGACCTTATGCTGGAGCAGGGGAAGGGTGTGAGGAGTCCCACCCCTGAGGAGGAAGGAGTGGCAGAGAAAACGAGTAAATTTACCACAAACCCCATTCCCTGTCCCTTTGCATCACTATGGAGGAAGAAGATAAGAGAAATTGGGAGTGCAGTTGAGTCCAGGAAGAAGAGGGGGGTGAAGGCAAGTTGTTACAAGATTTGAGGTTTTTTTTTCTCATTATCCTTCTCTGATTTGATTGGTAGTAAATTATATTAGTTTTTCCCCCAAGACAAATCTGTTTTACCCATGATAGTAATTGGTGAGTGATTCCTCCCTGCACTAGTCTTGACCCATGAGCCTTTTGTTATATTTTCTCCTCCCCATCCCACCAGGTGGAGGAGCGAGTGGTGGCATGTTGCTGAACTGGATTTATACCATGGAATTTTGAATTTAAAACTTTAAAATCAGCCTTACTTCCACCAGTTAAGAAACAATTTCCCTAGTATGGATTTTGCCATGACAGTTCCCTTAGAAATAATTTAGGAATACTCTTGTCATGTCAGATGGAAAACTGTCAAGAATGCTCTATGGAAGTATATTTTTATTATAGTAGGCACTGTAATTTGTACCTTCCAAGGGTTACCTTGCTAACTTTTTTATACTTACATTCAACAAATTGCATAGTTCAGATCCTGTTGTACTAGAGGCAGCTAAACCTTTCAAGAATGCTAAACCATATTTCAATGGCACTCTCTGCCTTGACTTCAAAAACTTTGCTTTGTCTGACTCATTCAATGTACAGGTAGAGACGCAAAGGGAGGAACAGAAGTGTTGACTGAGTGACCTCACAGAATAAAGGGGCACACTGTATCTTGTACTCTGAGGCTTTTTTTTCTCTCTAAGTCTCTCCCCCTCCTTACACTTTGAAAAAAGATGACCATGAAAAACAAAGCTTAGCGAAAGAATGAGCATATCAAATGAAAAGACTTTACTGTATCAGCATATCAACTGACTGTATCCAGCCCCTCTCAGCAAAATGTAATTTCATAGTTCAGTAAAAGAAAGTGCAGTTTGCTTACTTGTACTTCACATCAATTTTTTAGGGTCCTTGAACAAAGTGCAGAAGGTCATATTAACATCCACTATTTACTTTAATGAATTGCCAAAGCTACGTGAGGAAAAAATCTGACCTTGTTTATGTGCTCACCCTTCCCTCTCTGAGTTATGCAAAACTCGCTGTGTTAAAAAAAAAGACACTACTGGGAATATCCACTCCAACTAAGTCAGTAGGAGGTGTGGGGAGTTGAAGACTACAAGGAGACCAGAAGTTGGGGCTGAGTTGGCCTTTAATGAGTGACAAATGCTCTCTGTTTACCCCCAGCCCTCCCTCAAGGGAAGAGAAAGCAAATGAGACTTAGGGTTTGAAAAAGAAAATTGAAACTACTTTAATACTACTAATAATAAAATAAAATACATGCAAACACACACAAAACCAAAGCCAGCTCTCCTGACAGCAATTAGTCACCATCATCACTGGTGGTGATGGCAGAAGTCCCAGACTGGACTCAGCGATAGATGAACCAAATTCAAGGGCTGGATTCAGAAACTGGATTCATAAACTCATGGATTGGCAACAAATGCAGCATGGACAGAGTCCTCCTTCAATGCTGACCACTGAAAAAGAGAGTTTGAGCCTTGTGATTGCTCAGCTTTATAATGAATATGATGTATGTGGAAATGGAATATTTAGTTGATCAGTTTATGGTCACCTGAACTGTCTGCTCCTCCCCACAGGTGTGGCATTTTACTCTGCTCTGGCAACACAGTACATGAGGTTTAGCAGTGACCTCGGTCCTGCGTACCAGTCCTTGGTACTAACTATAAACATCAAACATAATCACTGCTAGAGGCAGCTACTGTCTGCGAAAAGATGCTGTTCATTTTAGAAAGTAACTACAGGGTTAGTTCTGACTCATACCAAGATTCACAGACAGAGCAGAAATTGCTTACATGGAATTTCCTTTGTCAGGAGTCTTTCCTGAGGACTACCAGAAAGGCTCAAGGAGGTGCTCTCAAGATTCTTCTTTGGAAAGCTGAATGGGAACGAAAGAGGGTAGGTGAAAAAGGAGATGCAAATTTTGTCACTGATCTGTGCCAGGGAGAGGTACCTGTCCATTTCTTTACAAAACAAAACATCATTTCATCCCTCCCCACCCCACAGAAATGGGAGGTGGATGGCGAAAAGATCTCAGAAAAAAGCAAATGGTTGTGGAAGAGAAAAACATGATATAGTGAAAGTAAAGAGTCAAAACGATTTAAGAAGGAGATAGGGGATAAAAAAGAACATGACTGATTCTTTTGCAGAGGAAAACAAGAGCTGTGTGTGCATCCTGAGGTCCCCTCCAAAAATCAAGGATTTCGCCTCTCTCTGCAGCTGCCTGAACTCGAGGACTTTTGTGCAGACCACATCAAGGGACTACCTCCTTGCAAGCACCAATACCCATGGAGTGGCTTAACAAAGAAGAGATTTTTAAAAGCACTCTTCTGCTCTGTGGGCACAGAATGGAAAAGGCTGACTTCTAAGGTTGAGCTCCTTACACTCTGAGCAAGCCACTCTGACAGCCATAGGATGTGGGCTAGTGAACAGACCAGCTGTGCTCAACGTATCTAGAAAACAGCTGCTTCTGCCCTCAGCTTGGGGGTGTAGGGTGGCTTCTGCTCTATCTGGCACAGGCTGCTTCTGCGCATCCACTTAGGTCTCCTGCAATGACCCTGTTTTTTCCCTCCCAACTAGAATTGCACATGCCCTCTTACACCCTCTCTTGCTCAGCACTTCTCTGGACACCAAAGCAGCCATACAGTTTGTATTTTCTTTTTCCTTTCCAAGCTCCTGACTTCAGGGCAGCAGTTTACTGCATTATTTATGAAGCCACAGTGCAGAGGCCAGGAATAAGGAAGGTTTAACATTCCAAGAGAGCAGTTTCTTTCCCAAGATAAGTATGCACAATCCTAATGCTCAGAGTGTGTTTTCTGCTACAGACAACTCATTTCCATGATCTGTGATATGTATAAATACCTTACTTCTACTTCCCCTGCTATCTTTTGCACTCTATATTTCATCTGTTTTTATTTCCTCAAATACTTCTGCAGCTTCATTGATCCTATTCTGCTACCACGGGCAAGCTTCTCTCAGAATTAGTGTGCTCGAGAGTTTCCTACAAGTCTTGGGCCACAGAAGGGCAAATCTGAAGATAAAACTGCAAATACAAGGATTGTACAGCCTGCTGCATGGACACCTGCAGGCTTTATTCCTTTATGCCAGCAGCGATTCAAACCCCATCATTGCTTCGTGGACCATTTAAACCAGAAGAGTATGAAAGTTTTAGATTTAGTTTGCTGGCAGTTTGAAATACTATTATCACTTTACAGGACAGCAATTAAGGCAAAAATAATGAAGACAAATCTAACGGGAACATCCACCTGGAGTCTTGGGGTTGTTTGGTTGGTTGGTTGGTTTTGGTTTTTTTTTTTTTAAAGGGTATTTGTTAGTATATACCTTTCATATTTCAGCCCAAGCTTCTGCTCAATTTTGCTACAGCTATAATGTCTCAACCCATCTTCACATCAGCCTCCTTGCTGCGCACACAGCTATTCCAGGACAGTTGATGGTGGTGGGTAAGAAAAAGCCAGCAGCAGGAATTCTTAAGCTGCTTCCAGTAACCCCAGCCTGAGACCTTCTAAAATTAAAGACATCTCTACCATTCACGTGCAGTATAGTAGGGCAATGGGGCTTGCAAATGAGCTTAAGCACTGAACTGCTAATTGCCCATTACACCTAACTGCAAGCATGTGTCTCGGAAAAGATTTGGCTTGTGTGACTTTCCTAGACAAGGAGACGGCACATGTGAAGTCCATTCCAGTGGGCAGCATGTACCAGGCAAATGCCACATCAGCCTACCTACTTTCCCCTTCCTACGCCCAGTACCATCTTTCACCACTCTTGGATTCCCTAGGGCATGACCTATATGTTGTCAACTTCATAGTATGAAAACAACACTCCAGCAAGCTTGCCCCCCACCAAGAAACTTAAAAGAGACAGATAACAACAATAACAAAAAGCATATATGTACTAATGCTTCTGTCCCAAGTCCATGGAAGGGAGGAGATTGCTCTGTAAGGTGGATGTGGCCAGGGCTTGACATTTGGCCACAGAGCGGTCCACTTGTTTTATCTGGTGTTATAAATACAGCACAGGTATAAGAACTTGGTTTTACCTTCAAAGCTATTGCAGAAAGCACATTTGTGACACTAAGGCCACCATCCTGCTGAAATCCTCAGGGGCCTTTGAACCAGAAATTATTATTTTTATAATTTTATTTTTCCCTTGAGCAGAACAAATGTTAGCTTTGTTCATGGAAGTGACAACTGCTTTGTCTAAAACTTGCAATTTTGAAACAGACACCCAAACAAGAACATCAGGACGGATGTCCTTCATAGCTAAGAATAATCTCCCCATTTGTAGCATGTGGAGGCAAAGCCCTTTTTTATCCCAGAGATGCAGAGATGTCTGTAGCTTTACTGTAAATTAGGGTAGTGTTTTTGTTTTTAGAACCTCACTGTTTATTTATGTTGAAGCAGGAAGCATGCTTCATCTAAGCGATGTCTGGATTTCCCTCTAGAGCCATTTCATGGGAAGAATCCTTACAACTTTTTTTCTGTTTAGGCTGAAGGTTTATGAAGCCAGTGCAAACAGCAGAAATGAGCACAAACACCAAGAATTAACTTTAGGAGATTTGAAAGTGTGCTAGTTTGAGCCTAGCTAGAATGTTCTGGTGAGAAGTAGTAGATCATAGGCTGGGAAATGAAAACAACGGTGATGTCTACTTTGCTTACAGTCTTGCTGAGATGTGTAGAAAGGAAAAGCAAAACATTAGATAAAGTCACTTTGCTTGGGCACTTCACTCTGGGCTTTGCTCTCAGTACTTTGCCTGCTGGGAGGCTGAGGCTGCTGGCTGAACTCCATCTTGCTTTCTAACCTCACCCTCCATTTGCTTTGGCTGATTCACTTTGCTTCTTAGTCCTCTTGGCCGAACCTCCATTCTTCCTTGGGACTGGGGTACGGTTGAGAGGGGTAGGAGGAAGGTGAGGGGGTAGTTGAGAGCCCCTCCTGGGGACTCAGGTTTCTGGGAGGGGAGTTGTGTCTGTACTACCTTTTTACATTGTCTGTTTCAGTATATATATATATATGTATATACTGTAAATATCTGCTTGTAAATTGTGCTAGCCATAAATATAAGCTTCATTCAAATTTCCAGAGCCAGCTGACTCTAGTCTGGGTGATTTCTAAAGTGTGGGGGGGCAGGGGACACCCAAACCACCACAGAAAGGAACAGGGTTTGCCTTAATAAAAAGAAGCAATTAGTTGATATAGTCTAGAGATACTGGAAAACTGTGTTCTTCTATTAAATTATTTGCCAGTTGAGTTTTTTGAGCATTACCTCAAAGAATCAAGGATAGCATTATGTTGGTGGTAGTGTTCAAGTCAATTTTTCTTCAGAGAGAGGACAACTGGTCTGCTACTTCAGTAAATATACAGACATTGCATTATCTCTGCATCACAGTCTGGCAAGATTCTTATGCAGTAAAATATTCTCAAAGGGCAATAATGTCTATTTCTTGTGAGCTGTGCTTTGATTCTAATTGCCTCCCCTGCTCACTGTACATGTCCTCTGCTTCCTCTGAGCGTCTTTTACTATTAATGGGAAAATTTCCATGATGCTAACACTAAAACTAGCGGTTATAATTACTTGTGAAAAACTGACTGGGCAAAAAGAAAGAATGGCATTCTGCCAAAAATAATGTGTCCTCTTACCCTGATCAACTCCAAACCAAATAATTTTGTTTCCTAACAAAGAAAACATATGACAAAACACATGCAGATGATGTCTGTCCAATAAAGGTCTAGGGAAAATGTTACACAATCTTAAGGGTATACAACCTGAGCATGGTGATGAGAGACTCATGAAGGCAATATATCCTCAGAATGCTTTAAAGAATCTGTTTGCAATTTACAGCATGAAAGAATGAAAGAGTGATTTTAAAGAAAAAACTATGGCAGAGGAAAAAAAATCATTGATTTCAACAGAATTTATAAGAAGCATACTAACACTGTGGATGCTGGAGTTCACACAAACACCGTTTGCCTCTACTGCTTCAACTGATGTGCTTTGCCAATCAATAGAATAGAATAGAATCAACCAGGTTGGAAGAGACCTCCAAGATCATCCAGTCCAACCTAGCACCCAGCCCTATCCAGTCAATTAGATCACGGCACTAAGTGCCTCAACCAGGCTTTTCTTGAACACCTCCAGGGATGGTGACTCCATCACCTCCCTGGGCAGCCCATTCCAGTGGCAAATCACTCTCTCTGTGAAGAACTTCCTCCTAACATTCAGCCTGTACATCTTGCCTCTTTTTAATCTACACAGTTCACCACTCTTTAGTTCACTTTAAGAGAAGCTGCTAATAGAACTGATCTTCCCTGAAGGCAAAACTGTGTATTTATTAAACACAGCATCCCCAGCATGACAGAATATTGTATCTTTGATTACTTCTCTGAGCATCCTTTCAGCCAGGACTTTGTTAAGAGAGTCTCCCAACAGAATTCTTCAGTTGAGATGTAATAATATTCACAGGGCCCACTCATGTCTTACGTAGTACTCTTTTCTCAATACAAAAAGAAAACATTGATGAAGTAGGTAGTGAACCCCTGAGATAATATGTGCCTTGCAGTATGTGACTTCTGTATTTTGGCTGGTGGTCTGCTAGCATTTGAAAAGTACCTTTAAGTTCTTAGAGAGACAACTGCACCCCACAATTTAAGGTGATTTTGACCAACCTATAACGACTGCATCATTTACTATTAACTATAAGCAACGTGTGTGCCTGTCTCTCTACTGCTGCTTTTGGGAATTCATTTTTACTATTCGTGCTGTACAAGGCCTTTGCTTTATCTTTAACTATCAAATTGAACAGCTGTACCTTCCAAACTCCTCAGTGGCAGCCTAAACAAACGTGGCTGTTTTCATGCTCTGACTGAAAAACAATGTGTGGTTTGCACACCACAAATATATCCACATAATTAGGTCACAGTTTAAGGTGTCCTTTTATTTTTTGCGTGCAGGTATGGAAACCAAGAAGTTAACGGTGTAACTAGATGCCTAATAACAGCAGGCATGGCGGTAAAATTAAGGTCACATAGATGTGGAAGTGAAAGCTCTGCTCAGTGCAGTTTCTAGCCAGGCACTGCACGTTTGCCTAGCGGATACTCAAGGGATCACGGGTGACTTTTCAAACGCACGCCACAACTCACGCCGGCCGCCGCTGCCCTCCGCCTCCCGCGGGGACTCACAGGCTGACGAAAGCTCAGCTTCCCGCTGCCTCGCTACAGGGCCCGGCACCGTCTTCTGCCGCGAGTACCCCTCTTCCCCGACCAGCTTAAGACTCGGTCTTAGCCAGCCCGCTGCACAGAAAGGGACGAAACAGGACACCGCCTCAGCCACTCCCGTGCGGGACAATGTCCCGTCTCTCTCTCGAGCGACAGAACGACCCTGCCCCAGACGGCCGTTGCCGCCGAACTACAGCTCCCAGTATGCCTTGCGTACAATTCCCGCGCGCCTCCATCTTGTGCAGCGCCGGCTGCTTTTCCACTCAATAGAGCCAGGTGGTTGCGTTAAGTAGAAGCTGAGTGACCGCAGGACTCCCTGCAAGGAGTTGTTTGAGTCTACAGTAAGGCAAGCTGTTGAAATGCTTCCTCCAGAAATCCTTAGCCCTCCTGACTGGTGAGGCACACATTGGTAAGGGGTGTTTGACAGCAGGCTCAAGTCTTCTCTCCCAGGCCTCTGTCTCCCAGAGAAGCTGTTAAACCACTTTTTTTTTCTTGGAAGCCAAATAAGTGTGCTGGGAATCACTTCAAAATATGCGCTGGGTCAGCACCTTTCCTTGTTCAAAATACTGAACAAACTCCCGCTGGCAAGCTCCCTGCCTTCATCCCTCTCCCCATTCCTCAGCATTCGGGACATTGA
This sequence comes from Tricholaema leucomelas, assembly GCA_013400475.1. Classification (NCBI taxonomy): domain Eukaryota; kingdom Metazoa; phylum Chordata; class Aves; order Piciformes; family Lybiidae; genus Tricholaema lacrymosa; species Tricholaema leucomelas. The sequence continues at coordinate 155,744 of WAAF01017500.1, read as the reverse complement.
ACCCAAACACGCTGCTCTTGACAGAGTCCTGCTGCCTTTCATTCCTTCTTGTAAGCATACTTATTGGATACAAGTGAGGAACTATATTTAAAGTGGTTACAGTTTAATGTCTTAATTGTAAATTTTAAGTAGTTCTCGAGAGAGTTTGGAAGTATAGAATCATAGAATGGTTTAGGTTGGAAGGGACCTCAAGGATCATCCAGCTCCAACCCCCTGCCATAGGCAGGGACACCTCCCACTAGAGCAGCTTGCTCAAGGCCTCATCCAGCCTGGCCTTAAACCCCTCCAGGGAGGAAGTATCCACAACCTCCCTGGGCAACCCGTTCCAGTGCCTTACCACCCTCACTGTAAAGAACTTCCTCCTAACATCCAGTCGGAATCTCCCCTCTTCCAGCTTAAACTCATTCCCCCTCGTCCTAACATTACTAGACCGTGTAAATAGTCCCTCCCCAGCTTTCCTGTAGTCTCCCTTCAAATACTGGAAAGCCACTATAAGGTCTCCTCGAAGCCTTCTCCTCTCCAGGCTGAAGAGCCCCAACTCTCTCAGCCTGTCCTCATAGCAGAGCTGCTCCAGCCCTCTGATCATCTTCGTGGCTCTCCTTTGGACCCGCTCCAGCAGTTCCATGTCCTTCTTGTACTGGGGGCTCCAGAACTGCACACAGTACTCCAGGTGGGGTCTGACGAGAGCAGAGTAAAGGGGGAGAATCCCCTCCCTTGCCCTGCTGGCCACACTTCTCTTGATGCAGCCCAGCACTCGGTTGGCTGTCTGGGCTGCATGTGCACACTGCCGGCTGAAGAGAACATAAGAGATACATTTATCTTATTTCATTGGTTTATGATCTTTCTGTATAGTTGGTAGATCAGAGTATTCACTCTCGCTTGCTTGCTTGCTTTTCCCACTCTCATTCTGGCCTTGCCTGCCCTGTGCTGAACATTATTTGGGTTACATTGCAGTGACAAGGTAAGGCAACGTGGCCTTGCAGGCTGCAGTGTCCAGCGATGGCAATGTGTGCCTCAACTTTGTCCAGGGTGGGGATATCTGGGCGATTGACTGATTGTATATATATATATATATTTCTGTATGTTCATTACCTTTTATATTTAGCCTGCCTTTGTAAAGAACAATAATTTAATTGTAATTCTAAATTCTGAGTATTGTGATAATTTACCTTGGCAGGTAAATCCGAGACTCTAAGTGGTGTAAACCTAACACACAAGCTTTGATAAGTCGGATAGATCTGGCACTACGCCTTTTATTTATGTGGCATATATGGCAGGTACAACTCATCACAGGAGTCACCCAGGCATTATGTATATACAGTGCATAGCCACCATCTCCCAAGTGTTTGGTTGGTTTTTTTTTTTAATTATTACTTATTTTGCATAGCCATTTGGCAGCCTTTGCTATGGAGAATTCAGTACCTTTGAAAAAATCCATGCTCTGCATTTCATCTTCCAGTAGAACTAGGCATTGCCTGGGTAGCACTCTCAGGGACAATTTTTCATAAACTCTATAATCTTTCTGCTCTTGGGGCTCTGGCTGTCTGGATCTTAGTTAAGTGCAGCCCAAGTCCAGGTTTTCTAAAATCCTGCTAGAGCAGGCCCCTTTCTGAGAAATCTGGCAAGGTGAGAGATCTGCTGGCAAGGATCATCTACAGCAAGGTGGTTCAGGGAGATAAGAGCAGATGTATCTGTGTGTGGGAGCAAGGAGAGGGGGAGACAGGGCAACAACTGAACCGCAGATACTATAGCAGAGAGCTATATATGTGTGTTAGGAAACCTAAGTGAGTACAAATTTGAGTTTGAATCAGAAGACTTGAGTAGCTTGGGCAGAAGCTACTGAAAGTGGTCTGGGGTTAACAAGGAAAATGAGAAGCAGAGTCTGCAAGTGGAGATTCATGAGGAGGAAAAAGGGAATCTAGGAGACACTGCAGAAATACATAAGGCTGTTTGTACAGAAATGGTGGGAGGGTCCTTGTGTGTGAGTATTCTTAACATCAGGTTGGAGGCAGGGACACCAGCACAGGTTGTACTTTCCCTGCTTTTTCTTTCTTCCTATTTTAAAAAAGCATGGTTGTCCTTTGGAAGCAGCTTAGTTCTGCAAGTGCTGCACCATTTCCCTCTTCGTATTTAAAAAGAATAAATTCAATAATACTTTCTACAATTGCAACCATACATTTTTGGTGCCTGGTTCTTAAGCTTAGCAGCTATGAGCTCTGAACACTTTCGGGAACATTTAATTCTCTCATGCGTTCTCTTCCATCAGTTGGCTTCTCTCTCAGTCCACTCAGTCTTATCAGCAAGTTTCAAGTTTTTCCCACTACTCCTACTAATAGGGAAAAGAGTTTTGAATCAAAAGAAATTGAGTAGTTGGTCCATCCTACCTCAGGGAGCAGTCATCCTCTTGAAATCTCATTTTCTGTGTATGCCTTACCACATTTTCCCTTCAGAAACATTCTGGTAATACACTTGCAGCTCTCTTCTATCCCAGGGCAGTCTTGCTAGTTTCCATCTTTGCTATCAGCCACAAGGACTGGAAAGAGGACCTAAACTTCTCTTCCCATAAACAGAGGACTAGTCTCTGCTCACTTGTACAGTTGTTTTCGTTTAGAGTCATTCACCTCTTGAAGAGCTTTTACAGAAATCCAACTTCAGAAATGCTAAATAATGACAAATTATCAAGTCTTTATACAAGGCTTGCTAAGCACAGGCCTCCTGGGTCTGTCATGGTTTGTAGTAGATCAGAAATGCTGAACTGGCATTGAACCTCCAATGGCTTGAAGGAGCATCTAATAACATTGTGTAGGAAACTGCAGTATTCCCCTGACTGAACCCCAGTCTTTTTCAAGCATGTCAGCATAAAGTGCCTTAACAAGAAAATGCAAATTGTTTTTTCATTATTACCACAATTTATGTCATGTGTGAGACAAAAGGAGTCTGAACTTGAAAGCTAAATCGAACCCTAACTGATTTGAGCTTCAAGTCCAACACTCTATGCCTATTTTTGGAGGCACGTTCAAAGAACACTAGAGAAAACAATCCTTAAGAAAGTTTATAAAGTAGCCATTTTGAGACTACAGAGCCATTCTTTGCTTAGAGAACACAAGAAACACGGTAATGAACGACAGAGGTGTGGTGATGTTTAGGGGACGCTGTACCGGAGAAAAGGGGAGCTGCAGTTATGCTCTCCAGCACAGGGCTTACACCCAGCGCAGGACCACAATCGCGGGGTGGATGAGTACCGGCAAAAGCCGGGTCACTTGCCAGGGCCCAACACTCTTTCTCCAGCCCAGGGCTGACAGCCGCCAATGGGAGCAAAGTGTCTCCTCACCACTGCCTCTCCCGCGGCCTGTTCCCAGCAGCCCACGACACGCACCCCGCGTGTCGGGTGGCAGCAGGGCGGGCAAAGACAGCAGCTCGACTCCGCAGCAGCCGTAGCCGGCTGCACCTCACCCCCTGGAGCTGAAGCAACCGCGGTGCACAAGACCCTAATCTGCCTCCCCTTCCGCACCCGCCCGCCTTCGCCCTCAGAGCCGGTGGCCGCCAGGGGCGGGGCTGCTGGCGGCACCACCCCCGCGGTTGGGGCGGGGCTCATCTCCTTTGCGCCATGATGAACAAATGACCTCGCGGGGAATGAAATTTAAGTTCCACCGAGGGGAGAGAGTTCTCTGCTTCGAGCCCGACCCCACCAAAGCCAAAGTGCTCTATGATGCCAAGGTGACCTGCCGCGCGTGAACCTGCCTTTCTTTCCCAGCCACCCAAGTCGATCGAATGCCGCCCTCCTCCCTCTGCTCCCCCCCCACGCCTGTGGGGCAGCGGCCAAGAGAGCCGAGCAGGAGGAAGAGCGGTGGGGCGGGGCTGAACCGGCGCGGGGCCTGGCCCGTGGCCGTGGCTGCCGTCAACGCTCCCGGTTGGGCGTTACGCGCGCCCCCGGGTGGGAGGCGGAAAGGGAAGCAGCTGCGGGCCCACTTGAGAAAGCGCGGGGGGGCGGGTAGCGGTTCCGCCAGCAGCACTTGTTGCGGGAAGCGGGTGCTGGCTCGGGGAGAGAGAAAAGATCGCGGGGCTGGGAGACAAAGCGAGGTGGTGCCCGTCCTTGTGCTACTGTCGTTGCCCTCCGGCTGTCCTAGCCCAGCCCCCTCGGCGGGGCTTAGTTTCTTCCCACCCCCTCGCCACCGGCCCCTCCACCCCGACGGTGGGAGGTGCACATACTGGGTGTGCTGAGGGCGGAGGCGTCCCTCCGCCTGGGTGACAAAGAGGCGGTGGATCCGAGGCCGTTGGGGCGTTGCTCTCGCATCAGGTAGAGAGCAGAGCTTCTGAGGCGTTCTGGAAGTGTCGGCCTCGGTCCCCGCCTTCCGTTCTCGGCTGAACACCTGCAAAGTAATTCTGAAATCTTATTTTCATACATGCTTCTGTAGTAGCGTAGCTCGATTTCTTCCCACTCCCTTGTCTCCTGCCTTTACTGCCCTTTTGCCTTTCGGAAGGTTTTAAATGGTACCAACGGTACAAGATGATCTATCGGTATGATAGCAAGCAGTGATTGATGGACCGTGTCGAGATGCACTATGAGGTGGCCACGGGAGTAGTGATAGTATGGGTAGAGCCTTCTCTAAATACGATTATTTTGGGATATTAGTGGGACACGAGATAATTTTAAAATCCTAAGTCATCTCTGCTTGCAGTTGTGGGGTTTTTAAGACGGTGAAAAGGGAGGTATTGCAACTGGATTCTTAACCAAATTTATACATTTTTTTTTTCCTGCGAATTTGCTGATTGTGTAGATCTGTGTTTTTCAAACAGCTTTGATCAGGAACACCATCTTCTTGTAGTATTTGGGCTTTTGTTTGCATGCATTCCTACGTTCTGACCACCCCCCCCCCCCCAACTTTAAATGCCAGCCCTAGAGGTAACCGGAGTGCAAAAAATAAGTGTTTTTTTATCTTATTTGCATTCAAATACTCAAAGCTCCTGGGTAACTGCCCTTGCCTCCATCAGTAGTTCTTAAATTCCGGACTGTTTTCACTGTTGCAGGGTAACTGCTGGGTGCATCTGGAGATACATTGTTTATCAAGGGCTATTCAAGTACGGGCACAATGATTCCTTTGTTATTACTAGTCCTGATAATCTTAGCCACCTGTCCTTTTGAGGTGCAGGCCCTTCCAGACCAGCCCATTTTACGTGTGTGAAAGAAAAGAAAAAAAACAGACTCTTATATTTACAAAGCCCTTTAATGTTTTCTGGCTAAGAGTCAGTGTTGTTTAACAGAGCACTGTTTCTAAGGTTTATGTATGTTGAGCTCTTGCTTCCTGCTTTGTCGGCGTGAAGGGACAGTACACAGGAGAAAACGTTAGTAGCTCAGATATATATCTGTATTGATACTGCATTGTTTTGCATCTTTCTTGGTCTGTCTTGAAAGCATGAGGTATTTGAGTACAGCACAAAGATAGTAGTCTCTTACTTCAAAAGTGCTCAACAAAAAAAGCTAGTTTTTCTGACAATGTAGTATAACCCATTTGTTCTGCTTATATTAAAACTAACTGGCAAAACTGTATTTTATTTCCATAAATATTTTTTTTCTTTGTCCATTAATTTTCTAAATACTGGAAAGCTCGCTTCCTCTCAAGCTTTTTAATTCATGCTATTCAATAATCGTTTCAGATTGTTGATATTGTTGTTGGAAAAGATGAGAAAGGCAGAAAGATTCCAGAATATTTGATCCATTTTAACGGTTGGAACAGAAGGTAAGAATCTATATGTACAGTTTCAGCTCTTCCATTTCTTGTATTTCATTCTGCAAAGAAAAGCACTGCATAGACTATCAAAGGATTTTGATGCTTGAATGAATATTTTTGGGTCTGTATCCATAAATTTCAGTGGACAGTTTGGTAGCCACTAATTTAAACTTTATGAGATATCTGGCATATACTTGTGGCTCCAGGGTTTCCATTAGTAAAAGGAGATTTGTTAAATCTAGAGTGCAGTCTGATTGTGGTCTATAGTATGTATTTGTGCTGCAGATGTTACCACATGCTAAAGTTTGAGAGATTTCAGGTAGCAATGTGAGAGTTAAAGCCGTGTGAATACAAAAAGCTGCACACCTTGTGGTACAGATGATGCTTCGGAATGTTATTAAAGGAGTGCTTTTTAGATATAGTGTATATTAATTCATTAGTAATCACGAGTGGCATATATTTATAGCCATTAATAATTTTCTTTTGACCTATCCTTAGCTGGGATAGATGGGCAGCTGAAGATCATGTTCTTCGTGATACAGACGAAAACCGCAGATTACAGCGTAAATTGGCGCGGAAGGCTGTGGCTCGCATGTAAGAAATACTTTTGGTCTCAAAATGAATGAGAGATTCATTTTCAGATTCAAACAAATACATCCAAGTGTCTACAAGTGAGCTTGGCTTCTAAGATCATGCTGTAGTTGGTAGATATCTACTCAGTAACATCAGTGCATTCTAGAGAGCTACTTTTGTCATACTAAAGGTAGATACCTATATATTGTTAATAAACAACACTCTGAATGACTAACACTTAATAACTATGTTATTCTTAACTATTGCTGCGAAATGCCTGTGTATTGGATCTACATCTTCCCAAAGAAATGTACTTGAAAAATAACTTAGGAAAACCTGAAGTATTTTCAGCCAAAGGCAGTAATCTAGTATTGGTTGGCCATGGCTTGAGGATCTGCTTGAGAACACAAATATGAGGTAATGTACAGACATTAATGTATCCACTCTAAAATATGCATTGTCCAAATTATTTCAACCTTAATTAAAATAACTCAAAACATACATTTCCTGTGCATGTAATGTAATTAGCTAGGATAAAGACATTAAATAATATTACTCAAATTTCAGTGAACTGTTTTATGTTCTGTAGGAGAAGAAAGGGAAGAAAGAAGAGGCGTTGCAGGTTGCCTGGTGTTGACTCTGTATTAAAAAGCCTTCCTGCTGAAGAAAATGATGAGAGCAGTGAAAACTGTGAGCTTCTTTTCCTTTTGTAACTGGCACACTGCCTTTTACCTTTTTGACCTAGGTTTACAGTGCATGCTCTGACTTGCTATTAGAGTGATATGTAAGTGTTATAGTACTATTTGAAATAAATGGAGGCAGTCATACAAAGGGTAAGTGCTATGTTTCAGGCTCAGCATCTGTTAAGATACCTCTTTCCTTGTGCTCCAGAGGCTTTTCTTCCACTCAGCTATTCCAATCATTGATTTCAGAGCTTAATGTTGGTAGGTTTAGTGTAGTATTAGGTGCAACAAGCCCCCAGTTTTAGTTGTTCAGTGTTACAAAACAAGATTCTTTGCCTGATATGTTTGTAAATATTTTAGGGGTCAGTAAGATTTGCTGACACAAAGGTCTGTTTCTTGTCAGATGACTGGCTGATTTCACTCTTAAGTCAGCTCTTTAATTTCATAGCATTTTTCTTTGTAGCTTGAAAACCAGCAGGAGCACTGGCTAGCACTTAGCTGATGTTCTGACAACTGTTGCTGTCAGCATATGATTAATACATTCATCCTCTATTAGAATTAAAGTACAATAAAAATTGGAAAGATCTGTGAGTGTTCAGAAATTGGAGAGACCTTTTAAAAGTGAGTGTTCTTTAGTGGAGTGCATGTGAAATACTCCTGCAAGCTTCTTGTCTTACATATTTAATAAGTGTATAGTGTTCTGTAAATAATATTTGTCTGCTTAATTCAATCAGAATTATTATTCCTTACTAAATATAACAAGGTAGTTGTAGAGGGTTTTTTTGGGTGATTTTTTTTTTTTTTGGTCAGTTGGTTTTATTTTTTGTTTTAATTGAGGCCTGAGATTGTTTGATACTAGCCTCTGTAATGCACTATGAGACAAATATGTAAAATCTCTTTTATACAGCTATAAGCAGTTCTTCTTCTGAAGACAGTGATGAAGGAACAGATGAAGAAATAAAAAGTGAAGAAAGTGACATAGAAGAAAGGACAGAAATGGTATATTCTGTATATAATGAGCTCAATATAATTTAAACATCTGTATTTGAAACCCTGGGAAAACTGGAGTAGATGGAATATAAGCCACAGCTAGTTATTTAGCTGGAATTAGAAGCATAATTTTCTTACTCATGGTACTTGTTGTGGCTGATATTCTTTTTTATTAAATCAAAGAAGATGTCATGTTCTTGTGGAATTCCTTGATACTAATCTAAACATACACATTTGTTTCTTTTCCTTTGTTTCTACACATAAGGCTTATGTGGAGAAAATTGGGCAAACTAAAATTATCCAGATTTGTGGATGCTGTAAAAATTAGTGGGTCTATGCAGCCTGGACAAATCCCAGTAGCAGCAGGATCTCTCTGGCTGTTGTATTTTGCTGTCAAATGGTCATGTCAACTCAACTCTGGTCTTAAAATGTAGAAAGCTGACTTCAAGAAAAAAATATGATTTTCTCTACATTAAAAAAAAAAGAAAGTCCAGCCATTCTGAAGGTCTGCAGAATCTAACTGATCTGAAACAGCAAAACATAACAAATTTCTGTTCACCTTTTGTATTATACTTAAGTGAATGCCAAATATAAAAAAAAAGTCTTAAACTAAATTCAAGGCAAATTTTCAAAGCAATTTTATTAAATTGCTTATAGTAAGGCTACAGTCCAATTAAATGCTTGCAATAGTTGTGATAGTTTATGTAATTTATTCTTTTATTATAGAACTTGAGTGTTATATTGTATCTTGACTCCTGAAATTCTTTTTCACTGATGTTCGTATGCACAATGTTTGTTTTTTCTTCCACTGGTCTATAATAGAAAGAAGACCAAGACACTCACACAAAAAGGGATATGGAAGAAAGAGCAATAAGCATAGAAATTCCAGACGTGTTGAAAAAGAAGCTTGAGGAAGATTGTTACTATATTAATAGAAGAAAACGGGTACGCAATAAAAGCAATGGAATGAATGTGCATAGGGGGTGGGAAGGCCACTGGAAGTAGTTCTTATGTATAACAGCTGCTTTTTGAACGTCATTGCAAAGGCAAGCTGAGACAGTATAAATAATAAAAGCACAGTAAGAATGTATCATTTCACTACCCAGGAGTGGTTTAGAGTGCAGGCTGGTTTTTAAAGCTGGAAATGTAGTAAGCTTGTTAATGTGGATGTATTTTTGTTTCTCTAGACATTTATAAAGGATTGATCAAAAATGCAATTTAAGGGTTCACATTAATTGCTCATTGTATAATACATGCAATACAGACTTACTAAACTGGACTGTATGTTACAAGTTCCTGGTTTACCTTTGTATATTTACTAACTGTTTCAGTAAAATAGGAATTTGTTGTTTCTTTTTCAGCTAGTGAAGCTGCCTTGTCAGACAAATATCATAACCATCCTGGAGTCATATGTGAAACATTTTGCTATTAATGCTGCCTTTTCAGCCAATGAAAGGTCTCGTCACCATCAAATGACTGCACATGCTAACATGAATCTTCATTATGTGCCACCGGAGAAGAAGTAAGTATTTAGTTTAACACTTGTTGTCACAAGAAGAATAACCAAACATTCCATGTTCTGTTTCAAGGCTGTTGCTTCTGTGAGGTTGTGATGTATGTGTATTCACAGAGTTTAAAACATCTGACAGATACCTGTAGTACAGTGATGCTGGCAATTTGTTTATCAGAGTACCTGTAATCTGAAAAGTCATTATGCAGTGGTATCAGTATCTCCTTTTATCATGTAAATTTTGGTGAGTAGCGTGCCTAATTTTGGAAGAGTGAGTTCTTGTTGTCAATGTGAAGAACTTTTTGAGCACTGAGTAACTAATACTACAATTCCCTGCTTAAGTAAAACTGAACAGGCTCAAATTGTATACAGTTTTTCATCTTTTAGAAAAACACTTGCAGAGAACTGGTGCAGACAGTTTATTTTTTTAATTGACATATCATAAATCCTAGAGTCAGGATGTAGGGAAACAATGTGTCTAGTAACACCAATCTTTTTTTATTAAACTTGATAGAGTCTTAGTTGCTGTTTTCTCAACTGAGCCGTATATTTTTCTGCCATGCTACAAATGGAGTGTGTTAACCCTGTGTTTGCAGTGTGGCTTTGTTTGTTAGACTGCTGCTTTATCCAGGTCTGCAGTGGAGTGAATCAAAGTGGAGTCTTAACTTTTATTACCACTGGGTGATTCACCATTGCATGATTATGCTAGTCTTTGCAATATTTTGGTCTATATGAGTGTCTTGGTTTATACTGATGTAACTCATTATTTGACAGATTGATATTTTCCTTCTTTGTAATATAATCTCTGAAAGAAGAAGTTTGAGAGACAGCAGACATAGGAACAGAAAGCACATTATGGTTTTTAAGGGCGTATGTTTAAGTGACTTCTTCAATAAAGAAGGTGCTTTAATAAGGAAAATGTGTATAACTTCAGTTATCTACAAAGTAGAATAGATTTAGCTGACAGCTTTTCTGAATTGCCCTTGCTGCTCTAACACAAAAGATAATCACAGAAAACATCTGGTTGGCCTCAAAGATAATCCTGTCCAACCTTTGACCCAGCACTGAAGGGTCAGCGCTGAACTATGTCCTTAAGCACCAGGTCCACGTGCTGCTTAAACACCTCCAGGGGTGGTGACTGCACTACTGCCCTGAACAGACCATTTCAATGTTTGATAACCCTTTCTTTAAAAAAGTATTTCTTAGCATCCTCCCCTGGTGCAGTTTGAATACATTTCCTCTAGTCCTGTTGCTTGACACCAAGGAGAAATGGCTGGCCCACTCCTCACTCCAGCATCCCTTCAGGTATTCGTAGAGAGCAGTGAAGTCTCCCCTCAGCCTCCTCCAGACTAAATAACCCCAACTCACTCAGAGTTCCTCATACGTTGTGTGCTCCAGGCCCTTCCTGAGCCTTGTTGCCCTTTTCTGAACATGCTTCAGCACTGCACTGCCCCTCTTGTAGTGGCCCAGAACTGAGCACAACACTTGAGGTGTGGTCTCACCAGTGCTGAGTACAGGGGGTTGATCATCTCACTGTTCCTGCTGGCCACAGTGTTTCTAATACTAAGTCAGGATGCCATTGGCTTTCTTGGCCACCAGAGCATGCTGCTGACTCATATTTAATCAACTGTCAGCCAGAACCCTCAGATCACTCACTGAGTTGCACCTTTCCAACCACACCTGCCCAAGTCTGTAGCTTACCATGGGGCCCTTGTGACCCAGGTGGAGGACCTGGCACTTGGCCTTGTTAAACTTCATACAATTAGCCTTGGCCTGTTGGTCTAACCTGTCCACGTCCTCCTGCAAAGCCTCCCTACCCTCTGGCAGATGGACACAGCCACCCAGCTTGGTGTTGCCTGAGAATTTACTGAGGGTGTATTCAGTCTCCTCATCTGGATCGTTGACAAAGATATTAAAGAGGACAGGCCCCATTACTGAACAATAGGGGACACCACTAGTAACTGGGCACTGTCTAGACTTAACTCCATTCAGCACCACACTTTGGGCCTGGCCATCCAGCTAGCTTTTTACCCAGTGCAGAGTGCACTTATCCAAGCCTTGTGCCATAATGGACTTTCTTGGATGAGGTAGAATTTCTGCACGTGATGGTCTCTGACCCAGTGTGCATATAGTATTAAATAAAGAGACAACCAAATGCCAAAAGCCAACAGTAGTTATGTCAGGCAGTATGGGATGGTGCTAGGAATTTCTAATGTGCATCATTGTGGCAGAATGAAATTACTGTTACCATACACATATATGTGGAGGTGCTGGGGCAAGTGCAGAGGAGGGTAACGCAGTCAGTGAATGGCCTAGAGAATAAATCTTACAAGGAGTGACTGAAGGAGCTGGGGCTCTTTAGTTTGAAGAGGAGACTGAGGGGAAACCTTATTGCTGTCTACAGCTGCTTGAAAGGATATTGTGGAGAGGTCGGTGCTGGTGTTTTCTGACATGTAAATAGTGATAGAACAAGAGAGAATGGCTTCAAGCTGCAACTGGGTAGGTTTAGACTAGATAGACTAGGATATTGTGGAGAGGTTTAGATTAGATAGACTGGGATTTTGTGGAGAGGTTGGTGCTGGTCTTTTCTGATGTGTAAATAGTGATAGAACAAGAGGGAATGGCTTCAAGCTGCAACTGGGTAGGTTTAGACTAGCTAGTAGGATTTTTTTTTTCCAGAGAAAGAGTGATCAGCTGTTGGAATGGACTGCCCAGGGAGGTGGTTGAATCACCATCCCTAGGTGGTGGATTACCTGGACCTGAGTAAGGCATTCGACTCTGTCCCACATGACATCCTGGTCACCAAACTGGAAAAGCACAGACTGGATGGGTGGAGCACTCACTGGATAAGGAATTGGCTGGATGGTGGCATGCAGAGAGTGGTGATCAATGGCACAATGTCCACCTGGCGACCAGTGACAAGTGGTGTTCCTCAGGGGTCAGT
>WAAF01017500.1:56992-143033 GCA_013400475.1 Tricholaema leucomelas | reverse complement strand
GAGCCTACAGGAAGGCTGGGGAGGGACTATTGACAAGGTCTAGTAATGCCAGGATGAGGGCTAATGGGTTTAAGCTGGAGGAGGGGAGATTTAGACTGGATGTTAGGAGGAAGTTCTTTACAGGGAGGGTGGTAAGACACTGGAACAGGTTGCCCAGGGAGGTTGTGGATGCTTCCTCTGTGGAGGTGTTTAAAGCCAGGCTGGATGAGGCTTTGAGCAACCTGCTCTAGTGGGAGGTGTCCCTGCCTATGGCAGGGGGTTGGAGCTGGATGATCCTTGAGGTCCCTTCCAACCTAAACTATTCTGTGATTCTATGTGTTTGAAAGTCGTTTAGATGTGGTACTTGAGGATATGGTTTAAAGGTGAACTTCATAGAGTAGTGTTATTGGTTGGACTTTGTGATCCTGGCGTCTTTTCCAACCTGAATGTTTTTGTGATTCAGTGAATAAAACAAAACAATTGTGCAATCATTTGACATTATTAAGCAGACATAAAACTTGTATTTTTCAGAAGCTATGAACATCAATCAGTGCCTCTAAGGTTCCTTTTAAACACAGTATTATGTAGTGGTGAAGTCAATATATCGTAATTAAGATGTTAATGATCTGCAATAAAAGAGAATTTCTTACAACTACACTGAAAAATTTTAACATGCAATTTTGGAATTCATAGTGCTTTCTTTTCTCTAGTGTTGAGCTATGTAAAGAGATGGTGGATGGGCTGAGAATAACCTTTGACTTCACACTTCCGTTAATTTTGCTCTATCCTTATGAGCAAGCTCAATTTAAGAAGGTGACTTCATCAAAATTCTTTCTTCCCATCAAAGAAAACTCAACAAGTTCGAACAGGTAATGCGAGAGCACGTGGTTATGTATTCAGAATAGAATGATTTCTCATAGACTTTGGCTTAAAAATTATCTTGATAAGTGTCAAACTTTACATGGCTTTCTTACCTGAACTCAGAATTCAAGTTCTGAATTTTTACCTGGTTAATTTCAGAAGAAATTTGTACTGACTGAGAGTTACATTGAAATTTTGTGAGAAAAAAAATTGTGTTCATTGACTTCAAAATTTGAAAAGAAATATGCTTTCATTTTGATACTGGAGGGAGGCTGTCTAATTTAAAGAAGTATTTAACAAGATCTGTGAAACTGGAAGGTCGTGTTTTGGAGGGAGAGCTCTGATCACTTTATTTCCTAGAAATCAAGAGGAGCTTTCCCCAAGTCCTCCTCTGTTGAATCCACCAACGCCTCAGTCAACTGACAGCCAACCTACAACAGGGGAGCCAGCCACACCGAAAAGGCGAAAAGCTGAACCTGAAATGATGCAGTCACTGAGACGTTCTACACGCCATAGCTCTAACTGTGACAGGTTATCAGAAAGCAGTGCTTCTCCACAACCTAAACGAAGACATCTTGAGACCCCAGCTTCTATGCCAAAGCTCTTCCTGCACCTGGAAAAAAGTAGGTTTTGCTCTTGAATTACTGCTTTAAACAAGATTTTTAAGTCTTGCTCTTTTTTAAATGTCATCTAGACTGTGAACTGATTGATGGCAGAAGGGATTCATTTCTCTTTTTGTACCAGTTGCCTTTGAAACTTATACCAAAGGGAGAAATAAAATGCAATATTGTACTTTGGTATTGTATTTCTCCACAGATTCAAGGAGCTGCTTTTCTGCGAGCCTTTTTTATGAAATTCTGGCATTTAAGACTTTAAACACTTAAGTTGCAGGCCTGTGTTATTTTTAATGGCTTGTGGTTCTATAAAACAGGTAATAAAATTTATTTCTAATTGATTTTGTTTTCTTCTTTTGCTTGACTTTTGAAGAAACCCCTGTCCATAGTGGATCATCTTCACCTATAACTTTGACTCCTAGCAAAGAGGGGAGTGCAGTTTTTTCTGGCTTTGAAGGTAGAAGAAACAATGAATTGAATGAGGTAACAGACTTTTGTGTTACTGTCCTAGATTCAGTGATTAAAGATTTTATTATCTCAGAGTAGGGCTGTGTAAGAATTAGAGGGGATTTATATTACTTTTTTCCTCTTTGATTTTTTGAAGTTCTGCACAGACTAAATTATTTATGGTGCTATAGAGGATTCATAACCAACACTTTTATGTCTTATGTTTAGGTTTTGTCCTGGAAATTGATGCCAGACAATTATCCACCAAGTGATCAACCACCACCTCCCTCATATATCTATGGATCTCAACATTTGCTACGGATGTTTGGTAAACTGATGGAAAACTCTGTGCTGAATGAAAAGTGCTTTATTTGGTTGTTTCATTTTGTTAGTTTGTTTTTTTTTTTTAGTGACCATATGTATTTGATTTTATTTGCTTTAACACATTTAGTTCTATTCTGGAGAAGTGTACATTTTAATTTGTTTAAAACTCAGACTGCTCATAAACTTGCATGTTTCTTTCTGACTCTATAAGCCTTCCCTTAAAAGTAAACAAGCATTGCTTGCTTCCAGTACACTATCAAACATCAGCAAGCCAAGAAGCATTCACCTTTTCAGTTCATTTTCTCTTAGTAAAATATTGAGAGATTGATGAGTAATTTGCTAAGAAAAGTGGAGGCTGCAGGGAGGAAAAAAACTTTATGTTCTTTTCTACATAGTTGATGAAAATAGTTAGAAGTTGCTGTTAGAAGAACAGATGTAAACATTATTTTTCTTATTTACAGTAAAGCTACCAGAAATACTGGGGAAGATGTGCTTTCCTGACAAAAACCTAAAGGCTTTAGTGAAACACTTCGAAATGTTTCTGAGGTAATGTGACACAATGGACCACAGCAATGTTGGTAGTGCTAGATCTAAGCATCCTGGAATGACAAAGGTTATTTTAAATAAGGTGTTAATTTGTTATGAGAATATAATAAAACTAATACAAGGTGCTTTACATCCATTACAATAATAGCAGTTTGAAGAGAGATGAATAATGAATTTTTGAGTCTATAACTCAAATTGAGGGGAACCTGAACTCCTTACTTAAAATTTCAATAAACACAGCATGATGGAATTGAAGTATAAGTGTATTAGCTAAGATGTATAGAATGACAAATCTGACATGGTTAAGAAGCATGTTTTATGAAGAAATACAGACTCTGCACTGTTATTTTTGGAACCATAAATTGAGAGTTTTGGCTTTGCATGGGCGTTAGAGAAACTTTAGCATTAGAATGTTTTGAATAATGGGTAGGTTTTGGGGTTTTGCACTTGTACAGGTTTGGTTGGTGGCTGGTTTTGTTGTTGTCTTGGTTTTCCCTTTTTTTTTTCTTTTTAAGAAAAATCTCTCTTAACTGAGCTTTAAACAGATTTCTCTGTTATGAAATGTAGTGGCTTTCAGAGGAACTTAAACGCTTTCTGACCGTGCTAGCTCCATGGCCTGGGTTGGTATGGTCATAGCTGCACCATGATGGGCCTTGTTTGTCAGGTATCCTAGTTAATGTCTGTGTGATAGTTAGATACCTAGTGCAGCACTGTATTGTGAAGCATCAATACAGTGGAACATAAATTTTCCAAGGAAGACTTAGAGGAACATGTTATAAATGTTAAACATCTGGAATTAATGTGGAACTCCTAACTTAATTTTGGTGAAAGACTCTCAAGTATCCACATACTGAAGAGTAACATAATGTGGTGCTAGCGTATCAAAAGTCCTGATAGAGATCAGGAGCATAAAATCTTTACAATGCACTTACTTGTACTGTTTCTAGAAATTGAAAGGTGTCTCAAGTGAAAGATTTTTGGCACTACAAAGTTTTCCTCTGGAAGTATTTAATTTTTAAGTTTTACTATGGTTCTTTTTGTGTATTTATATTTTGTCAGATCCCTACTAGTTTGAAAAATGTGATTAAATTAAGCAGAACGCAATCAGCGCTTATTGGAAAATCATTTTTGCTTGGAGTGAATGTTTTTTAAAGTACTTAACTTACTGTGGATCAAATCAGTTTTTGTCAAATCCCTATCTGTGTAGATTCTACTGTGTTGGTCAGAGCAGGTCTTTAATCTTTAGCATCTTAAATGCTGTTTTTTCAAACCTGTTCTATGCATGAGCTGTGGTGGAGTGGAATAAAGGGAAGGAGGAAAGGTGCTCCATCCTCCACACAAGTAAGGAGCTTGTTAAACTCCCAAGTTCTAGTGCTAATATCTGTATGTGTCTTATTTTTGCATTTGACTGTGTTATTGAGGTGTGTAGTCATCCATAAATAGAAGAAACAATAACAAAAAGGCAGAATGAGCCCCCAAGGCATGCATAGCAAGGCTATCACCTATCTGGTACAACAAAATGTTTGAGGATTCTGTGGCTTGTTCTGGAGTGCTTTCTAAGCTAGTGTCATCTCTTCTGCTGATGTTGTTCACAAGGTTTCTTTTCTATGCTAAAATAATGATTTTGGTTTTCTCAGACTGATCCATCTGAGAGTGTTCCTGAAGAAGCGTCTAAATTAGTTACTGCTGTACTTTTGTGTTACTTGTTTCTCATTACAGGAGAAAAGTTGAGTGACATCTTGTAGTAGTTCTTCAGTTTGCACATTCTGTCTTTCTTTTTGGGAATGACAAGATTAATGGATTTTTTAGTAAAAGTATTTGACAGTTCTGTTCTGGTTTACTGTTTGAGGGGTAGGAACTGTCCTGCATACTCTTCATGCATTGGATGGTAGTAGCTGGTTTCCTTCAGGCGGCCTAATTTTGTTTAGGGAATTGCTCAGGAATGACAAGCTGAAATACTGCCCTCTTCTTGATTTTTATAATAGCAAACAAGGGATTGAAGCTGTCTATTTACATTAATAAAAAATATTTCTGCATCTTCTTTGGATTCTAGGTAGAGTAATCCAAACATGAGAACCATATGTGCTTTTAAACAGAACTTAACACGTGGTACACAACTATCTAGTTCTGGCATTGATACTGATTTGATTTTGTATGTGATTTTTAGAGCTAAAACTTAGAATTTCTTTTTAACATTTGTACCATTAATCTTATGTGGGCAGAGAAACTGATCCCTATTTAATATAACACTTTGTCTAGAAGCTTATTTTATTGAATTTAGTCAGTACTTGATAGATGCATTGAATTCGCTTTGAGGTAGCTACATGGGTAATATTTTTCAGTCAGGCTAGACAAGATTGATCTCAGTTTTCCAGACAACATATATTTCTCAGGGATATATGAAATACATCTTTTTGAGTTTCATATTAAATAGAAACTGTACTCTTCTTTTTGAGTTTCATATTAAATAGAAACTGTACTCTTCTTTTTGAGTTTCATATTAAATAGAAACTGTACTTTTCTTTTTGAGTTTCATATTAAATAGAAACTGTACTCTTTCTGCTTAGTGTAGTTTTCATGGAGAACATGAAAATAAATTTCTCAATTGCAGAATTGGCAGAAGTAAAATTGTTTTTTCAAAGTAAATACGAACCTCTTGGTGCTTAGATTATCTATCTCTGAAATAATTGGTAATACTTGCAGAAGAACAGCAAGACCTTAGTAACTAACTCATCACTTGCTTTCACTGAATTTCACCACTAAGTTTTAGCTTAGTCTCCAGGGGCATGCAGTGGAAGCTCACACAGTAACTGGTGCTTATTAACGCATAATCTTACTGGCAAAGGACCCCTGATTACATCTTTCATTTAAATTCTGTTTGAGGTATATAGTATTGCCTTTTAACTAATTCCATTATTTCAGCTGGGCTTTTTTAGTATAATGCTCTACATGCTGTGCTTTATGACCTCTCTGTATTGTGAGGTACCTAGCATTTCTCCAGAGACTGCTTAAGTGATGAGAAATGATAGGCAAGAAGGTGCCAGGTTTTGGTTTGCCATTTCCATTGATTTTCACAGAGCCTTGATTTGGAAAGCCGTTTTGGGATCAGAGAGGTAATTTCTCAGGACTGTTGACCAAGGAGATGCTTAAAAATTAGGAGAATGTAACATGTCTGTTTTTAGAATAGCAAGAGTCATCTTCACTGAGGTAATTTCAGTCAATGTCTTTTGCACTTTAGGGAAAAAAGACAAACTAAAATGATACACTACTTCAAAAAGCCATAAATATTTTATGATTTTCATGAAATATAGAAGAATGAGTGATTTAATGTTTCTGAAGTAATGCTCTCAAAATTTCTAAGGCACTTTTCCAGATGAAGCCAATATATAGCATTTCAGATTATGGAAAACTATGTTCTTAGAATCATAGAATCATAGAATGGTTTAGGTTGGAAGGGACCTCAAGGATCATCCAGCTCCAACCCCCTGCCATAGGCAGGGACACCTCCCATAGGCAGGGACACCTTCTTAATGGCAAAGAGTTTGTTTTGTTAAACCCACTGATATTTCAAACTTAGTAAAACAAATACGTTTTAGTTTTCACTTCAAAGTTTTTTTTTCCTGGTGTTTTACATCCTGCCTGTATGTACTGTGCCTCTGCTTCATGAGTAGAAAAGTGATTTAATACTCTTGAGTATTTCAAGAAGAAAGCCAGTTCAGAATGTGACCAAATTAGAGAACTGGGATGATACAGTGTGTGTGTATATATAGAAAGATGACAAATTGTTTGAAATGATAACCTTAAGACATAGACCTCTGGTTTTGATAGCACAAATTTTTTTGGGTGTGCTAATTTTATGTAATTGCAGTGATGAATTATGACCGCTAGTCTGTGCTAATGTGCAGTTAATGAGATGTTACTAGTGGCTTACTGAGAGCGAAAAAACGAGCACCGCACATGGTGAACCAATAGAAAACATCTTTAGGTGAAGTCGCTTGTGACAGATTTCCTCCTCCTTGTGGCTTCATAAAGTTGAAAGATGGCAACTGATTAAAAATCTCTTTTTGAGAGATCCACAAAAATGCACTTCTACTGCTACAGCTTATATTGATTAAGGTCTTTCTGATTCCCTTTCAATTTTGTGATTAGTGTGTTACTTGACACAAAGATACCTCTGCTGCATAGAAATCTTGACATATTTGAAAACTTAATGGAGTTGGAGCCTAAATGTAAGAAACCCCAACATTCTAAGTGTCAGTGGATAGCTGTGGGTTTTAAAGGCACAAAAAGGTAGAGGAACTCTTGAGTTTTGAAACACTTTGAAAGGGAGGAATGTACTTGCACATTATTACCATTGTATTTGGGCTTTGCTGTATTCATTGAATGTGTGGAAAGGTAACTGCTGTCATGGATCCTCAGACTTTTGGGACCTTTTATGTTGAAAGCTTCTTAAGTACCTAGTGTTGTAGAAATTATTTTTTTAGTAGGCCTTTATTGTCCTGTTGATCTGCAGAATCTGGTCATGTATCCATAGGGTTCTTTGTGCTTTGCTGGAAATACTTCCTGTACGACGTAGATCGTTTCTCTTCCTTCTGCTTATGAAATTGTCAGGTGTCTGCCTGTTTGAATGAGGAGCATCTTCAACATCAGCAGTAGAGTTTTGTATCGTGCATCTAAAGTGAGAGGTTGGCTAAAATAATCCCAAGTGCTAGGGCAGGTATTTTAGAAGGCAGTTTTAGGAATTGATTCTGGCGTCTGTGCTGGCCTTGACAAAAATAAATCTCCAAGACCAACCAAGAACTCCTGCATTGAGCTCTTGCAGGAATTTTTTCCTAGAAGTTGTAGTAGAAGTTACAACTTCTAAGTTTCACTCACTGAATCTGATGAGCTGAAATGTTGTGCTGGTAGTTTGGTATCTTCAGAATTCTCTGTGCTTGCCCTTTAAAGGCCAAGGTAGATGTTTTCAGTTTCTGTACGCAGATGAATGTCAAGCATCCAGTTAACAAAACAAGCCTATTGGTTCTTTTGGCATGGCTCTTGAGACACTGGAAATCAGAATAAACATCTGAAATGTTTCACTTAATTTGTTCTGTTGACTGCATTGTGCTTATGATGAACTTTGTGTTGGCAAATTTTTGCTGACCAGCATTCTAGATGAAGGCAAGCCTAGAAGTTGACTGGGATGAGGCCAGATGATGGCATACACTTTTGTGTGAAATGAAGGGTTTTAGCTTTCAGATTCTGCTTTTGAATAGTAGCCTTGGAAAGTAGATAGCTTCCTAATCTGAAAATGGTATTTCTTTTGAGGAGTTGACTCAAAGTAAGGATCCCACATAATCTTTAAGCAAATTCTTTTACACAGATCATTACAGTTGCCTTCCAAATAAGATCTAGCCCAAGCAAGTGATTTCATAAAAGCATCCACTTATCTTTTAAAACTCAGAGCAGGAGCTCAAGTAACTCTATATTGTTATACCTTTTATGGCTAAGGTTGTCTTTTTTTAAACTATTAGGATTTTCCTTTCTTAATTTTCACGTTTTTTTGGGCCATCCCTGAGTTTATTGATGTGATGGTAGCTGACATTTAGAAGAGTGCTTTTCTTCATGCAGAAACTGTTTAGGGAATAGGTTGTGCTGACACTGCCAAGACAAGGACATTTTCAGTACCAGGTGATACTCTTAAAGCTCATAATAAACAACTCTGAGAAATGTTCCTGACATGTATATGTCAAGTGGCCTTTTAATGTGGATAACATTAGTACTATGCCTGTTTTGGGGAGTTCTGTCTGTGTAACTGCTAGCTGGGTGATAGTGCATTTGTGAGGCTGTTGCTTGGAGTCAGAGGATGAACTTGCTTACAAACTGCTGCACCTGAAGATAAGAACATAGAAATTTTTCAAGATAGGTTGTTCATGTGTCTTTTTCCTTTGTCTTCACCTCCTCTAGTCCTCTATGAAGTGTTGCTCTTCTAAGAACCTGTGGTAGAGAGGGCAACAAGGCATGCATTATGCCATGTTACCTCTATATTCTGAGCAGGAGTGTGCTTCTTGTGGTTGCTCATGGTTAGAATAAAGTGTGCAGTGGAATGTTTGTGTGGACTGTGTGACTCAAAACTTACTCACAAGCAGTTTCACTGTGCAGGTGTACACATGAACTCCATGAAAATTGTAACAGTGGAAAAGGCAATAATGCAAGGAAGTGACTGCATTTATCAGATATGTGAGATGAAAGTAATGAAACAATTTCTGGATAGCTAAATAGCAGTGTGCTTTCTAATGTATAGCTGAGCATAGGCTCTGCTTGCTCCCTTTGTTAAATCTTGGCTCATGACTTGCAGGTAGATGCCTGTAAAGTTAATCTTTGTGCTATTTCAGCTTTTCCAAGGGCAAAACATTAGTGAAATATCTATTAGCCAATAGTCATGAGATTCCCAATATTTCTATGACAGACTTCTGCACTGTGAGGCAGTGTGAATAGAAAAGAGCTTCAGAAGAACCGCTGTTCTTTCTGTGCAGAGGTATATCCAAGGAGTAATGGGTTTAAAGTGGAAGAGGGGAGATTCAGACTAGATGTTAGAAAGAAGTTCTTTACAGTGATGGTGCTGAAACACTGGAACAGGTTTCCCAGGGAGGTTGTGCATGCTCCCTCCCTGGAGGTATTCAAGGCTAGGTTGAATCAGGCCTTAAGCAACCTGTTCTAGTGGGAACTGTCTGTGCCTGTGGTAAGGGGTTGGAACTAGATGATCTTTGAGGTCTCTTCCAGCCTAAACCATTCTATGATTCTATTCAATAAGGGAGTGGGACAGAAGCTGATGCTGTGTTCTTTTGTCTGCTCCCTCCTGCTTCTCTGCAGAAAGCAATTTGTATTTGCTAGCTGTGGGGTATTTTGCTTTTTCACAAGTGTTCCATTAAGAACAGAGAGGTGTACATCTGACTGCATGCATTCTGCCTGCATCTCAACTAAAATTTCTCATCTTTACCAGCTGTCACTTTAGCTTGCACCAAACTGGTGTTTATAACTCGTGATTTTAAGAGAAAATTAACCCATTTCCCTTAAGTTATTGGAACTGTCAGCTACTTGGTGTCCTCTGAAGGTTTATTTGGTTTATTGATGCTCCTTTAAGACATACTGCCTTCTGGTACTTGGCATTGTGTTTTATGAAATGTAAGTTGATGACACTAAGAATTTGATCAGCACCTGTAGTTTGTACTCACTGTTTATCTTTTGAAATCATTAATGTGTGTTATGAAGAGTTACTAACCAAATTTCATTTGTGTCTCAGCTTAATCTTGTGTAAATTATTAAGAGTGCAATTCAAGTCTGTTCAGGTCCAGGCCCTGTCGTGCTTACTTCATGTTAACCTTTCACATACCCCAGAAGGCGATTTGTAGCTAACTAGAGTCAGAGGTCACAGCAGTTGCTAAGATCTCCTCTCAGTCTTCTCCAGACTAAAACAGCGCTAAGTTTTCAGTCTCCCTTCATAGGGTATATGCTCAAGTTCCCCAGTCATGCTCATGGCTCTCTGATGGACTCTCTCCAGCAGATCCCTGTCTCTCTTGAACTGGGGAGCCCCAAATTTGACACAGTATTCCAGGTGTGGCCTCGTTAGGGCAGAGTAGAGGTGGAGAAGAACCTCGCTAGACCTGCTAGCCACACTTTTCTTGATGCAGCCCAGAATGCCATTTGCTCTCTTGGCTGCAAGGACACATTGCTGTCCCATGGAGAACTTGCTGTCCACCAGGACTCCAAGGACTTTCTCCATAGAGCTGCTTTCCATCAGGGCATCCCCCAACCTTTACTGGTGCCTTTTGCTATTCCTCCTCAGATGCAGGACCCTGCACTTGTCCTTCTTGAACTTCATGTAGTTAGCCTTTGTCCAGCTCTCCATCCTGTCCAGATCTCATTGGATGACAGCACAGCCTGACAGTGTCAGCCAACCCCCAGTTTTGTATCATCAGTGAGCTTGCTGAGGGTACACTCAATCAATTCCCTCATTCAGGTTGTTGATAAAGGTATTGAACAGAACCCAGTACTGATCCCTGGGGCTGCAGGTCTCCAACTTGACAGTAGATTGATTAAATATTGGTGGGTTTAATTTGGATTTGTTCTTAGTTAAATAACCAGTAAAACTTCTTTTCTTCTGGTGCATATTTGTGCCAAAGGTTAACTAATTTGGACTCGATGTTTAGTAAGTTGTGCATTGATTGTATTCTGTTCTCTTGAGGGTAAATACTTCACTGCTGGTTTTATTTAGCTTATTTTAATGCTTTTATTTCTGTAAATATAAATTACAGTGAAACTAATGTGCTGTGATATTAAACTTCTTTGATTTAGCAAAATAGTTGTAATAGAACTTGTAGAAAATTCTCTCTCAACCTTAATTACATAATCCCGTTTTCTTTGTGCTATTTAATCCACCTGGAAGCTGCTGTTGGAACCAATTTGAAACTAGCACAATATGAATACTTACAAGTAAAAAGTAAGCTAAACTAGGATTGTGTGAATGAAGACTGGAACTTTACATTTACTTAGCTCTTACACATTTATTATCATAGAATCATAGACCAAATCATAGAATTAACCAGGTTGGAAGAGACCTCCTAGATCATCCAGCCCAACCTAGCACCCAGCCCTGCTTTCTATTACAAATCAATCTCTCTCATACACCAAATCCAAAGTTTCTGTTGCTCTTGAGCTTAGCAGAAATAAGCACCTTTGTGAATGCTTGAGAGAAGCATAGCTTATGTGATATTAGTCTGTGGCAGAGCTGGTTGGATCCTTGCTTTAAATACAAGAAAGGTCTTCCTTTTTCTAGTACCTGCCCAAACAAATATTGACAGAAGTTTTGTGCTTGATTAGACACTGTTATGGGTCATGTGATGGAACCTTTTCTACTCAGTTCTTCAAGTAATGTTTTAAAACAAAAGCAAGGGGCTGTTTGATCTGCTGGAAGTATATGGTTATCCAGACAGTTAACTTGTGTGACTTAAACCTGAAACATTTTATGTCAGAAATCACCATAGATGGCTCTATAGTGTTTGTTACACAACTGCTATGAAATAAACAAGTATGAAGAAAAGTTCACAAAGTGCCTTCTAAATAAATCACAACACATTGAAGGATTAATTCATTCTAAACCCTTGCATTTCTTACTGCTTTTCTTGAAATTAGTAGGGTATAACCAGTTGTTCCTCCAGTTTAGCAGTTGTTTTATGCCCATGTTTATGTACAAAGATGTGTAAATCAGCCTTTTTTAATTCATATATCTGTGGTTTTATGCTGTGACACCTTTTATATATGAGCTCTCAGCAATTTTACATTCCTGATCAAGTTTAAATTGGCTTTCGTATAGAATCTTGTCTGCATTCTTTGATGCTTTGGCTCTCAAGATCAAAGGACATGGCTACTTCAGACAGCGTAGCTGTGAGGTTGGAGAAGCACTGTTGTTTTAATTATATTCACCTGTAGATTTTGCTTAAATTTATGTTTAATGTGGACTTTCTGTGTGCAGAGTACTGGTTACACAAAACTGGTGGTTTTCGTTTCCAAAAGTGAAGTCTCTATCCCTGTTCTTGAGGAAAAAACAGGTTCTGCAAGTGATGTTTTCTGTTGTTTCTATGCTTCCTACTGTAACTTGGAGAACCTGTAGCTAACATTTTGCCATGCTTATTGATGCTTATCTTCAATAACTAGATTTCTGAAGCTTTGATTCTTTTCTAGTTTTCTGTTTGTTTGTTTTTTTCCTGAAAAGTAAAGCTTGATGGTGCACTTCTGGCTTTAAGAACCATTTTACCCCATTTGTATACCTGGCATCTTTGCATAGAAAGGAAACAGCAGAGTGTTTGTAGTAATTTTTGCTGTTTGCTGCTGTTGTTTGTAGCAGCACTGTTTATTTTAGTTTTCAGTTCTAACCCAAGGAAAGAGTTTTATTGTGTGCTTGTGTGATGGTTTGGGTGTTCCCCGCCCCCCCACACTTTTAGAAATCACCCAGACTAGACTCAGTCGGCTCTGGAAATTTGAATGAAGCTTATATTTACAGCTGGCACAATTTACAAGCAGATAGTTACAGTATATACAGTTATAGACAGAAATATACAAGGGAAAAAAGGTAATACAAACACAATTCCCCTCCCAGAAACCTAAGTCCCCAGGAGGGGCTCTCAACCACCCCTCATCTTCCCCCTACCCCTTTCAACCTTACCCCAGTCCCAAGGAAGAATGGAGGTTCGGCCAAAAGGGTTAAAAGCAAGGTGAAGCAGCCACGCAAAGGAGGGTGAGGTTAGAAAGCAAGATGGAGTCCAGCCAGCAGCCACGAGCTCCCCAGCAGGCAAAGTTCCCCAGCGAGGAGAAGAAGCAAATGCCCTAATCTTTGTTTTGCCTTTCTTCTTTTGTATACATCTCATCAAGACTGTGAGCGAAGTAGACCTCACCATTGTTTTCATTTTACAGCCCATCATCTAGTTCTTCTCACCAAAACATGCTAGCTAGGCTCAAACTAGCACAGCTTGGCTGTTTGATGAATATTTGAAGGCCATCTTGCAGGAATGTGGAGTTAGAGAACTGGATTTCAAAGGATGTGTATTTGTCTTTGAGGGCCATTTTAAAATCAGATATTCATGAGTAGTGGAGACCATTAATGCACAGATACTTGAGGTTATATCGTTGCTTGCCTTAAAAGATTCAGTGTGACTTAATGGCTGCTGGCCATTTGTATAAGATACTGACATGTGGTGACAACTTATCTTGGTTTCAACATGAACAAAAACAGTGTGCTGAGCAGATAACTGACAGTTAAGTGCTCTTCATGTCTTCTGTGTTTTTTGCATTCTTTTCCAAGCGTAGCTTCAACTTCTGGATTACTTTGGGGATTTTGGTTGGTGGGTTGGTTTGTTTTGGGGTTTGTTTTCTCGTTTAGCAAATTTTTTTAATGTCACCTGGATTTGAAAATGGTGGGGGAAGACTCTTTCTCACTATATAAAACTTTGAAAAACAGGGCAGGCCTTTTATATGCCCCATTTCAAAGTGTAATAATTCCTAATTCCCAGGCTGTGGTTTTGCTGATCTTAAAAATGAATTTGAAAATATCTTCTCTATTAAATGTTTCATGTTCTTTTTTTCATGTGCTTTCTCCTCAGGTTTTTAGCAGAATACCACGATGATTTCTTCCCAGAATCTGCTTATGTAGCTGCATGTGAAGCCTACTACAGTACTAAAAATCCTCGGGCCATCTACTGAAGCTGTTGATAAAGGTTAAAACCTACTATATGTAGCTCATGACCATGCTATTTTGCCACGTGGCTACAAGATGAAGATGAAAAAGGAATTAAAACAGCTTCTGAATGGACAGGGAGATGACTTCTGTGATGGTCAGATTACTTAGGAACGGAGAACTTGTTTTCAGAGACATGTATAGACAGCATTGTGAGTTGCATAGAGGACTGAATATGACTCTGACCCCAGATAAATGAAGAAGCCTTGTTCGGACTTCTAATGCATAGTACTGCGTAGGACTATTAAAGAAGAAAGGAAGCAAAAGCAGATGCATTAGCAACAGGATATTTTCATGAAGATAGGTCATTGTGCTGTGCTTTATTTTAACTCAAACTCTGCAACCTGGGAAATAAGACTTGACTACACAGTTAAGTGAAGAGAATGGACAACCAATATATTATGGATTGCATTTTCCTCACAAATTGCACTTTAAAGTCTTGTGGAACCATCATGATGGAAAGCATCACCTAATGTAAAGGTGGTTTTGTTGTTTGGCTAGTGTGACATCTGCCTCAAGACCTTTGTTGCTTGAATGAAAGATGTGTTGCTTACTTTGCATTTTGCAAAGGTGTCTATAGATGTATATACTCTTTTCTTAGTAAGCCTGCCGGAGTTCCAAGGAAAGCACATGTTGCCAGTGGTCCAACATTTACTTGGCAATAAATGAATTCCAGAGCCAGTCTGAAAGACAGGATTTTCTACAAGTACATGGAGTAGTCCCAGTGATGGGAGTTCAACTGGCAAACGCTTCTTTTCTTAATAAAGTCCACAGTGGCTGCGGTGTAAATGTGTGATTTTGACTGTCTAAAACATCTTGTTCGTGCTTGGTTAGTATTTTTGGGATTGTGAATTGTGCACATAGTGAGAGGTGGAGGAATTGCCAACACAGGGAGAATCCCTTTCAGTATCACTGGATTTTATTCTACAGACTTGAATATTTTTTTAGGCATAATTAAATACTTTATCTCTGGAAACAGGAATTCAGTGAGAACTGAGTGCCTAGAAATCTGACAGCACATTCAGTAGAAACTACTTGAAATCATTTTCTTGTCTTGATTGTCATCAAAACCTCATCCATGACTTAGAATTCTGGCCTTCTGAATCCTCTGCTATGTCAAGACAGACACAGATTTTAAACATACTGAGAGAAAATAGGACTCAAGGCTCAAAGACTGTACTGCTTTAATCATTGTAATCTGCCCCAGTTCAGAAAACTTCCGTTGGAGCACTTACCTGTAGTGTGAAACTCAACACAATTGTCCCAGATTTGCAGAAGCTAGTAGTCAGGAGGAATCATCTTTCAAATGTAAATGGCATGCTCAGCCTAAGAGGCCAGAAGAGAATCTGAAATCTGCTGTTAGCATTTTGCAGTGTACTTGCATGTTAAAGCTTTTGAACTGAAAAGATAAAACTTTGGTTTTAGCAATTGATAACTGCTTTTCAGACAAAAACTTTATAAAAAACCTTGTTAAATGTAGTGGTTGTTGAAGAAATGTTTGGCATGGATTCCTGGAGCTTTGGTGATTGTTATTTCTAGAGATTACTATTTAGTGGCATTTATTTTTCTAACGTGTTTGTTGTGCCGCTCTCCCCAGCACACCATGACCACCCCCTCTATAGCACAAGTATCTCAAAATCCGCTTTGTAGATAGGTTTCACTCTAGGCTTAGAACCTGTTTTTTCTGTAGACACAACTTCACAAAATATCAATGACTGTCTAATGAGGCTAATCTTGGAATATTGCCTTAAACTTCACCCTTAATGCTTTCTCTTGCAGGAACGTTAAGCATATGTATAATAAGGCAAATCTGGTTTTGTTCCACTGTTGGTACCTATGAGTATAAGTCAAGTTATGAACAGAGTTTAAACCTTATTGTAAGTCTTTGTTTAACTCCTAAAATGACAGTTTCTGCATTCAGGAGCTGATAATACTGTTGGTGTTGCCTTGTCAGTACAGCGTGATTCTCAAAAGATGCGATGGGGGTGAAAATTTTGAAGGTCCTGTTAGTGTAGTCTTCATGTGAACAAACATCTGTAGAAATGTCTTGAACCTGCTGTTGGATATTACATTGCTGTGTTCTCACAACAACAACAAAAAACCCTTGAATTGACATGCCTTCCCCTTTCCTTTTGAATTCAGAAAGTTTAGACTTGTGTGTTCAGTTACAGCAAGGTATATCTTTGACACACCTTCCCCTTGCATACCATCACACTATTTTTACTGCTTTTCTATTTTTATACTTGATTTTAGAATTTGTATTTTTTAAGATGGAGCAGTGCAAGAGATGGGCAAAAACTTGAACTGGATTGCCTGACAAGGTAGTCCTTGCTGGTCTTGAAATACATGGAGGCTTACCAGTGTGGCCCCTAAAATTCACTTGGAATTAAATATTCAAGGGCTGATGTGGCCATAGGGAAAGCTTAATAGTTTTGGTACCCTGCTGGTGTGAATGTGTAATTATTTGAATGTCCTTGACCGACTAGATTTTTTGGTGGGATTCACATCCAACCTGATAAAAAGTTTCTGCACTTAGCTTGTTGTCATTTGTTGGTTGTTGTTTATAGAGCTACTTGTATCAATGTTTTCTAACCTGATTCCGTCAAAATGGCTTAGGCTAACTGAAGAAGTGTGAAAAAACTGACTGAAGCAGGCTGGGGAGTGTTCATATCTGCAAGCTTGCCAGCAGACTTCAGAGGCAGCCTCCTGCAGAGGAGGAGCTGAGAAGGCAGCTTAATGGGCAGTGACAGTTGACACTGGCGTAGCTGTGTGCCTATCTCACATGTGCTCTGTTTCCAAATTAAGAGGTTTTTTTTAGTCTGTTTAAGGAAATGATACCAGTGTAATTGTGGTGCAGACTTAAATTGGTAAACTTCTCTGCTGAGGATAATGTCCTTGCACTTGCTTACAAGAGCGGGTTGCTCCAACAGGAAGAGTGGTTGCAGGGTTTTGAATGTGACATTCTTGGGAGAAGGCAGAGGAGAACAATCGTGACCTAGGATTAGGAGCAAGTAGTGCAGCTGCAGTGGCACATGAAGTGTGCTGCCCTGTAAGTACCTGAGATGCTCAGTCTGCACAAATACTAATCCTGATTTTGCCAGCATGAAGGTATCAAGTAAGTGGGCACTGCACCACAGAAGTATGGAACTGTATGTCAGGTGCTTTATATAGATTGTAAAACTTACCAAAGAATAATATATGTACAGAATATAACTTTTAATATTCTTCATTCCTACTTTTAGGCTTTAATTTTTACCTGTAAAAAAAAACACCCCAATGGTGTTCTTTTGTGTGTACTATCTAGAGTTGCTGTGTTGTCTTTAATTTTGCTGTTGCATTGCTGTTTTTCAAGCTCCTGTTTCAAAGCTCAGGCTCTCATGTTCGTGTCCTCTTGTGCTGAGATGACCGAGGCAGATGTTACAAAGTCCCAATTTAAAGTGTATTCCATGCCTTGTTCTGAAAGTGAGCTTATGCAGATATTAGGGCTTACCCTTGGCATTTAGCATAGGCTAAGAGCATGTGTTTATGGTCAGCCCTTGTCTGAAATGTTCAGTGGGAACTTGTCAAACACTAGCACAGGATGACCTTGCTCTGCATTATGGTGAGAGGCATGTCTTCTGTCGAAGTGGAAATAAAAAGCTGATTGGAAATAAAAAGCTGTTACTGCTTTTCAATGCTTCCATCGTAAAAAGTCTTATCAAGACATTTGGGAAATACACTGGGAAGATATTTACCAGAGTTAAAATATATATTAATATAGTAAATCCTTCATTTCTTGAAAATTACGAATTTTCTCCCCTGGAGTCTTAGTGTGGCTCCCAAAACTATATATAGCAGGGTGGCAATGTGCTTTTCAGGGTACTGGGAAGGGAAGCAACACGTTACCTTTACTTGAGCCTCAAGTCAGGCCTTTATTGTGGCAGGTAGCTATACAACAGCACAATGCTCACAGCTGACTGACAGACAGTCACATCTTAACTTCTGGCTTTTAATTTCCTGAGCTATTAACAGAGCTGGAAAGCAAGTTTGCACTTCAGGGTGCACAAACACTAATCTCTACATTCAAGGTTAAGATGCCAAGTAACACAGATGCAAACATGCTTGGGCCAAATGCATCAAGAAATCCCTTTTTGTCCTGTGTACTGCAGAAGCTCCTTTGTGGTATAGAGTGATGCATTTAATTGCATGAAGTCAAGTTACTCATTTAGCGTTCTGCATGAATCTCTGTTTAATGAGATTCCCCAGAACAACGGTTCTAGATGGTGTGTTATGTTTGCAGTGCATTTCCCCACAATCAGTACAACCTGGATGTGTTTACAGAGTTGTTTTTTTTTCACTTGCTTATGAAATGGTGAATTTTGTATAGCTGCATCTTTTGTTCTGTATGAAGTTCATTAATACACTTCTACACACAGATGTACCAATGCAGTGTTTCTACCTCAATTTTTGATGATTCTTACTTTAACAGCAACACATTATACCCTCACTGCCATTCCCTACCCCCTCACAGCCAACTCCCCCCCCGCCCCCGAAAATTGGAGTGTATATTGCCTTGGAGAATGTTAAAACAGTGACTGCGTGGCAGATGTAGATGCTTACTAAGATCTAACTCAATGCATCCTCCCTATTGCATGCATTATGTATTTTTCCTTTCTAATTCATGTAGCAGATGACTTCTTTTTGCATTAAGGCTAAGGATTATAGCCAGCTGAATAAAATCAGTGAAGTACAAACACGTGCTTGGAAATGAAAAGGAGAAATCTGTTTGTTTGGGGAAAAAAAAGGCAAAAGAAAAACAAGTGCATGGTGTTCCACCTGTATGTCAGCTGAGAGTGGTTGTTCATACCAAGTGAAGTGGATAACATTATCAAAAACAATGAACAAATGCGTGAGATGCAAACTGATAAATCTTGGCACTAATACAAGCTCTCACGAGTGTCTGCAGAGGGGTGGAGTAATTTCTCCACTGTTTTCTTGCTAGAAATGGTGGAGGATTTTTGTCATTTTCTTTTGTTCTCTTACCAGTACATTATATTGGATCTACTTCTTGGGAGAGCAACCCAGGTATGAAAGCATTAAATGGTACAGTATGTTCATGGGGATATATCAGCACAATGCCAGAAAGCAAAGTGTATTTGTATAACAAGAAACATAGAGGTAAGCATGTTTAGTTCCTGGAAAAATCACAGAATCACAGAATGTCAGGGGCTGGAAGGGATCTCAAAAGATCATCCAGTCCAACCCTCCTGCCAGAGCAGGATCACCTATACCAGATCACACAGGAACATGTCCAGGCAGGTTTTGAATATCTCCAGAGGGGGAGACTCCACAACTGCCCAGAGCAGCCTTTTCCAGTGTTCTGTCACCCTCAGATGAGCAGCAGTAGTGTACTGGTTGCACCACCGATACTGCTGAATGTTGAGTAGATGTCAAATTATTTTCCCCCCATTCTATTACTGTCTATTAGTAATTACTAATCTGACAATTAAACTATGAATCTTGTGTCATGGGTGGAGTTGAACCTGCTGCTGTTATTCATACCATGCAGTCATGCCAACTTCACAAAGTGCTAGCTGGACTAAGATACTATGGGGCTTGAAGTTCAGATTGCAATACAGAAGGCTTCCTCTTCTGGTTGTTGTTTCTTGGTTCCAGCTTCTTGTGTGCAGTCTCTTGTTGCAGGCATGGTGGCAGAAAGAGTGGGAATCAGGTAGCTGCTGGCTTTGGCTTTCTGGTTTATGCTGGTTTTCTTTTCCTCCTGCTAAGATAAGGTATTATTAGACTAATTAGATTATTGGCTAAGGTAATTATGCAGTGTGCTTATGGTATCTTAAGTTACATTAAACCTTATCTCTTTTTCTCAGTCGTGAGTTTTGTGTGTCAATCTTCCTCTCACTTCTGTGTTGGGTGAGCAGGTGGTTTAGCCCTTTTGCTAAACCATTATATTCATGAAGACCATGAAGCAAAATTTTCTCCCAAGTACTTTTTTGTCTTAGTCAATTCCTTCTGTTTTTTAAGCCTGGAAAATGACACAAACATGCTTTTGAGATGTGTGGAGAGGAGGAAACTGGTGTTGACTTGGGCTAAGCAAGTTTCACATTCTTTTCCTAGTGTTTAGGTGTTTCTGATTTAGTTTTGAGGTACAGATCATCCAGTGTCTGTTAATGCAGTTAGGCATTTATTTGGGGGCTCTAAAAGTAGAGGCAAGATGAGATAGGTGAATCAAACGTTGTGAGTATCCAGTGAAGCTATCAGATAATTTAAATATGCCTGAAATTAGTTCTACTCTATGTATTTCTGTGTTTCTTGTTCTAAATCATAGAATAGAATCATAGAATCAACCAGGTTGGAAGAGACCTCCAAGATCATCCAGTCCAATCTAGCACCCAGCCCTATCCAGTCAACTAGACCATGGCACTAAGTGCCTCATCCAGGCTTTTCTTGAACACCTCCAGGGACGGTGACTCCACCACCTCCCTGGGCAGCCCATTCCAATGCCAATCACTCTCTCTGTGAAGAACTTCCTCCTAACATCCAGCCTATACTTCCCCTGGCACACCTTGAGACTGTGTCCCCTTGTTCTGTTGCTGCTTGCCTGGGAGAAGAGACCAACCCCCACCGGACTACAGCCTCCCTGCAGGTAGTTGTAGACAGCAACGAGGTCACCCCTGAACCTCCTCTTCTCCAGGCTAAACAACCCATGTGGGTCCCTGCTTTGTCTTGGTTACTTGATGCCAAGTATTGTAAATGAAGGCCTTCTCTAAAGTGTGAAATGATTAAATGTCAACGTGAGTAAACAAAGCACCAAAATTTGCCATCAGTTTTGATTTAAGCCTAGACATGCTATCGTCTTGTGTTATGGGCAGAGAGAAGTTCTGTCTTTCTTTTAGCAGAGGTTTCCTAGAGTTACAACAAATCTGCTGCCACATCACTGACCTGGAATATGTGTCTGTCTCTGTGCAAGGATAAGGGTAACCTGCAGCTCTTCACAAAGAGCCTTCAGCCCCTGCAGAAGGTGCTTGTTATGTTCCACTAGTGGCCTGGGAGTATTGGTAACCATGCCATGACCTTTATTCCTCAGGTGGAAAAAACCTTCACAACTTGCCTCTTACACTTGTGTTTTAATGACAGCAGTACAGCAAACACATCCATAGTTGATATTTAGCAAGAGATTTTATGGCTTACAAGCTTCTGTTTTGTAGGCTGTGGGGTTAAGAAATCTGAAGTAGTTCTGTTTAGGTTTCACATGCATAACTGAGTAGGAGCTAATTTTTGCTAAGTGTTTTTAATCAAAATTAATGAGGGTTTTATTTTCTGTTGCTGCTAGTGACTACTGCAGTGATGTAACTTCTTTGGCATTAGAGATTTGTGCATTTTGAAAGAAGTTTTTAGAATCTGTGAGTAGTAACTAATTGAACATTGTGTAAAACTTTGCTTACTGGCAGATGGGTGATATGACACATGTAATATATATGCAGTACTGCTAACTGCAGGCATTAGAAATCATGAGTCAGACCCTTAAAAGTCTTGAGAGTGATTAAGAAAATGTGAAGATTATGTCTTGTTCCTGGGGCCCCTAGGGTAACATGAGTCAAGCTTGTGACAAGGTTTGCTTGAGCCTTTGGAAAGGAAAACTGAGAGTTTTGACTAATCCCAACTTTTAGAATTTTAGAGGGGAATAAAAAAAAAAAGGAAAAGCACAAAAGCTTGCAAGACTGGCAATAAAATGGTGATTTGGCAGTGCTCTAATAGAGCATGATGCCATTAAGCTGAAAATAATCAGAGACTGAATTTATTTGTGAACATCTGTGAGATCACAACACAAGGTTTTCCGGGTAGGGCAGTTAGAATCTGCTAATCTACAAACCAGCCTGCCTTTGCCAAAGACATAGATCTAAATTTGTAGATTCCTGTTTTCCCCTTGTTTAGAATGGCTGTTAATAAAGTGAGAGATATATTGTTTCCCATAGTAACAGAATTAACCCTGTGCATGATGATGAAGCTGATGAAATCATGCATCAGAAGAAAACAGGAAGCAAGATGAGAAGTCTGCTGTTTGTGCAAGGGTAACTTGTTGTTTATGTTGTTAGACCTGCTTGTCAAATTATTTGCCTCTCTCTGGTTGCAGCAAGAGAGATGAGTTGTCACTATTGCCATGGACCCATCTCTGTCAAAGACAGGAGGTGCCTAAAGAAAAATCACAGTATCACCAAGGATCATCAAGTCCAACCCATTACCACAGAGCTCAAGGCTAGGCCATGGCACCAAGTGCCACGTCCAATCCTGCCTTGAACAGCTCCAGGGATGGCGACTCCACCACCTCCCTGGGCAGCCTATTCCAGTAGCCAATGACTCTCTCAGTGAAGAACTTTCTCCTCACCTCAAGCCTAAATTTCCCCTGGTGTAGCTTGAGGCTGTGTCCTCTTGTTCTGGTGCTGGCTGCCTGAGAGAAGAGAGCAACCTCCTCCTTGTTACAACCACCCCTCAGGTAGTTGTAGACAGCAATAAGGTCTGCCCTGAGCCTCCTCTTCTCCAGGCTAAACAACCCCAGCTCCCTCAGCCTCTCCTCGTAGGGCTTGTGCTTGAGGCCAAAAATCTAGCTTCAGATCAGATCTGTGTAAGCCAAAGGGAGCAATCCACAAATCCTTTGTCTTTCCAAATCTAGTATTTCAGTCTGTATGACCATAGTTGCCTATATTTCCCCAGTGAAGTTACTTAAAAAGTAGACCCAAAGTTTTAGCACCTGTGTCAGCTTTGCAAGGTGTGGTGGGATGAAACTACCCCAAAAATAAAATCACCAGACTAGCTCAGAAGGTTTGGAAGCAAAATGAAGCTGTATTTACAAGCAAGATAAAATCTAAAAGCACAAAATATAATTTATATGTGCAAAATACAATTGCAATGATTTGCAATTCAGAAATAATGCAAGGACCCCCTTGAATTGTTCCCCCACCCCTCAGGACAAGGGAACAGCTCTCCCCTTAGAGAGAAAAGAGAGAGAGAGGGTTGCTGTTAGCACTTAGCTGTAACGAGAGACTCAGCCAACTTCAGTGTAGCAAAAGCACCAGCCCAAGCCAAAAAGAGGAAAGGAAGAAAGAATAGTTTGTGCAACACACTTTATCCTAATCCAGTAAGTGATTGGAGCGATACAGACTTATCATTATTTCACTTTGGCATCCAATCCTCTGTTTTATTTACCTCTTACTATTTTTTTTCTCTTTAAAGTATGTGGAGTTTTCCTATCCTATGTTTGTAATTTAGAATTTGGCTAGAGGGTTAGTTTTAAACTACCACACAAGGCCACCTGGGATGTACAGCTTCACTCGCACTTACAGCTGTTGAGGAATGCATGAGTCTTACCAACGGCAGTTCACCAATATTCCTGAAAGAGCAGCCCCTATCAGAAGCTGGGTGGAGGAGCAGACCAGAAATGCAGTGGCAAGTCTGTTTAACATACACTAAGTGTTGCTTGGGAAGATAGGGTCTGGGGTTGATAATTGCTCAGTCTGAGACCTTTTTCTGTGCCCTCTACAGGCCTTGCTACATAAAGCCACCTCCTACATTGCTCGTAACACCAACTCTACAGAAAGAGCGGCAAGAGCCACAGACCTGGGAGGAAGAATTTTCTTCCTCATTCAGCTGGAGAGTGTTGTTTTACTTACTTATTGTGGTTTCTGCATGGCACCGCCCTGCAATGAGATGCTGAAGTAATTTATCTGAGGAATACTGAGTCCAGATAATGAGATTTCTGAGTGCAGTCCCGCTACAAAACTGAACTTCTAAGTTCTTCTGGTAAAGAACATTATGTCCTGGAGTGTCCTGTATACCTCAAAATTCCTCTCCCTCTGTGGTTTGAATGGGAGAGGAAAAAGGCGTGAACAGACCTGTTCCCCCCTGCCGCCCTGCAGGCGTGAAGGGGAGGGCAAGGGACCCTTCTGGCATGAGGGGGTGCCTCTCACCGGGCCCGCGCTGGACTGGGCTGGGGATTGGCTGTGTGTGCTTCGCGCCTAGGAAGTACTAACCCAGCTCTTTGTCTAGGAAGGGTATAAATATTAGGGGGACTTCCCGCCTTGGGCTGTGCCTGCAGTGGAGTTCGTTCCTGCCTTGGAGTTCTCCCCCCACCTGGATAGCTTCTGCACAAGGAGCCCCTGGCGCTCAGAAAGGCAAGCTCCGAAGGACTGCCCCCGCCTTAGGCACCTCCTTTTGTGCGGCTTTATAGCTCTCAACGACCCTCGGAGGCTTCTGAAAGACCCGCAGGGACAAGCCTTTGGACCGCCCTTCCCTTCAAGCCAGCCTGATTCTGCTGTGAGTAGCTTTGGCTCAGCCTTATCTTGATAGTGGGGGAACGCTATATTTAATAGCTCAAGCCTTTTCCAGCTTCTGACTTCTAAAATAGTCAACTCTACTTGTGGCATCCGTGTAGATATTCTCAACCAACTAAGAACCTGCTAATTAAACTAAATTAATTTCTGTATCTAGTTTTGGGGGTGGGTTTTTGGGGAAATAAAATGACTCTATTTTTTATATCATTCCCAACTCAGCCACATTAAGTCCCTGCCTCCATAACACATTAAAAAAAGAAACTGAGGTCCAAACTAACCAACCTAAACCAACAACAAACGAGCAAACCCCAACAAACACAAGACAACAGAACTAACCAAGCAGCCAACTAAAACCCACGAAAACACATAAACGAAAACCTCCAACCCAACCCAAAACAACCAAACCTCAAACTTGTTCTTTATGTTGCTGCTCCAACGTGGGGTAGCATTCAGCTCAACAAATACAGTTGATGGCAGCTAAAATGTCCATGTCTGGACTTCTATAGTCCTTGAGGGAAGAGGTAATCCTAAGATATGAGCGATAGAGCAGGCTGGTGAGGCACAAGACCACTGTTACTGCTTACAGAATCAGAAGCATGGGCATACATTCAGGTGAGATGATTTCTTTCTGTACTATTTGTATAAATTCAAACTCATCACAAGGCATTGTAGAGCATTTTGCTTAGTGGTTTTTTTTTTTTTTTTGATCTCCTTTATTTAGGAGATGTTTACAAATAAAAATCAGGTTTTGTCCAAGCCCAGCAGAGCTTAGCTGTTATTCTATCTTGGTACATTTCAAGGGCATTCAGAAACTCGTGACACAAGAGGAAAGATAAAGGCTTGGGAAAAAAATAAACACACAAAACATGTGAGGAGGAAGAGAGCTGACAAATAACAGGTTAATGCATACATAGTGTGCAGCTGGGTGCAGGCAAACAGAAAGCACAAAGCAGGTATGGTCAACAATGTGGTTGCTGGTGCCATGCTGGCAAGTGCAGCCAGTCAGCTGAACTTGTGCTTTCTGAGGAGCAGAGATCCTGTGCAGCACACTCTACAGCAGTTCGTGCTAAAGCACTGAGAAAGCTGGTGCTGCTTAGTGAGGAATAAACATCAACTCAGGTATTCTTCTCATTGCAGGACTTCACTTTTCTCCAGTCCAGTACTGATTGTGATTTTTAAATGCTCACATCAATCATTGCTTTTCTAATCAGGAGCCCAGGATATGAAGAACAGCAGAGGATGCAACCTGGGTTTGGTTTTGCTATTCTTCTTGCTTAGTCTGTTGCATCAGTGAGAAAGCCATGATTTTTATACTTCGCTGATTGAAGCACCATGTGGGAGTTCAAGTAGTGAATGATGTCTTGGGGATGGGTAGCAGCACATGAACTGCCTGACTGTGAAGCTGCTCTTGCCTATCTCTGCCTGGCTTGGAGGGAAGTGCCTATGAGGTGGTAGCTAGAAAAAGCAACTTGTTGTAAGGCTGTATTTGGATCTGGGAGAATAGCTAGTGTATTAGGTGAGAGTGTGTCCCATACAGTGCTATGAAAGGCTTTGAGAACAGATAAACTGTGGGTCACCACATGAATTTAGGAGGCTGCATGCAGAGCAGGATCTCATATGGCTTTACTTAGGATTAGCAATAGGTTGGTTTTCAGGCCATGCATGAAGCTCCGATGAAGACAGCTGTAGGGCATCATGAGATAAGTTATTTCTGAATATAAATTCAAAGAAAAAAAATAATTCTTTCCTAAAGTTTGAAGCCACACAAATTCTAGTCTAATGGAGAGGGTCTAGAAGAGACTCCATCAGAGGGCTGGAGCACCTCCCATACAAAGACAGGCTGAGAGACTTGGGGTTGTTCAGCCTGGAGAAGAAAAAGTTCTGGGGAGACCTTGTTGTGGCATTCCAGTACCTGAAGGGACCTTACAAGAAAGCTGGAGAGGCACTGTTTTACAGAGGCACGTAGCACTGGGACAACAGGCAACGGTTTTAAACCCACTAAACTGAACATTGAGAAGTTCTTTACTGTCAGGGTGGTGGAACACTGGAACAGGTTGCCCATCTCTAGAGACAAATTAAAGGCCAGGCTTGATGGGGCTCTGAGCAACCCGATCTAGTTAGGGATGTTCCTGCTTCCTGTGGGGGTGTTGCACTACAGATGACCTCCAGAGGTCTATTCCAACACAGTGCATTCTATGACGTTACCTGTGTCATTTGCATGGACATTTGGGCTGAAAAGCCTAACTGCATTTTGAAGTAAGGTTCAGATTTCTCTCTGTAATGATTTATTTCCCCCCTCTGTCTGAACAACCTTGAAGCCATTTTAGCCCAAGGCTAATATTTTGGGTTTGTTTGGTTTGATTTTCATGGTTTCTTTTGCTCATGAGGTTTTTGAGATGTTTTTTGTTTGGTTTGGTGGTTTTTATGTGCAGCAGTGCTTACAGCTGAGATCAGACAAATCCATAGAGTATCTGGAGTGAACTTAATGTGCTCAGTTACTACTTGTAAGTAGTCATCAAAGCTAACAAATCTCAACCCCCCCAGTTCTGTTTCCATTTAGGGTGCCTGTGTACTAATAGATGCAAGGAAATGGTGAGAAATTGGAGACTTCCTGCATTAAAGGAATTTGAAGGAGACTAGCTTGTGAAGAGTAGGGCACTCAGTGAGTGTCTTGGCAACAAAATGCTGTAGGTGGTATTACAGGGGTGACAAAGAGGGTGAGGGTTATAGAGCCGAAAATGTACAGAAATGGTGAGGAACTCCTCAGAAATATAGTGAACAAGTGGATTTTGAGGAGACATAGCAGATGCTTTCTAAAGTGGGGTAGAGGTAGGCTTCTCTGTCAATGTGGATAAGATGATAAAAAAAATCTATAAGAACAAGAAGCTCATTCTCTGAGATAGGATAGATGCAGACAGATTAATATCCAGAATAAGACTGTATTCCTCCACCTGGAATTTAGACTCTGGCACAGAGGATTAAAACTGAATCACCATATGCTGCTCAATCTCTGTGTGTAATCTGGTAGTTGTTTCTCTAAATAATTAATTAGATAATGCTCACTGTCACGTAATCAGTTTGAGGTTCACTTGAGGAGAATTAATATTAAGTCTCTCATACCAGAGAGGATTTTGTAAAGAAAACTGTGATTAAAGAATCAAACTCTAAATGAGAACTTCTTGATTATGCTGTGCGAATGCAGATGGAGAAATATTTAGTGTATGAAAAGATTATAGAAG
Organism: Tricholaema leucomelas; assembly: GCA_013400475.1. Classification (NCBI taxonomy): domain Eukaryota; kingdom Metazoa; phylum Chordata; class Aves; order Piciformes; family Lybiidae; genus Tricholaema lacrymosa; species Tricholaema leucomelas. The sequence goes on along the minus strand of WAAF01017500.1, from coordinate 115,432 downwards.
GGTCCTGTGGACACCTCCCTTTTTTTTTTTTTTCACTGCGTCTTGGATCAAAACAGGAAGAAAATCCTTAGAAAAAATTGATTTGACAAATCTTGTGGAGCTGTGAGTGCCAGACATGAAAGCACAAGAGGCAAGTGAGTGAAAATATTTTCAACCCCCCTTTTTATCTTCTCTAGTTTGACAACACCATTTCCTTGAATGCAGGGTTATGATAGGTAATTTTCCAGTCATCTTGTAACATTTATTGTGCTTTAGCTGAAATGTGCTAGAGCAAAGTGAAGTCAGCAAGTTTGCCCCTAATAAATAGCTTGGAAATTTTAAGTACAGTTTCCTGTAAGGACATGGAGATGTGCATGCTATCCAGCCCTGTGTACCGGGATTAGCAATGGTCGTCAGGTAGTAAGAGAGGAGGAATTCCTGAGCTATCATCTAATGGCAACACTGGTCAAGGCAGAAGATGATAGGAACAGCAAGAATCCAGTTGTTCTGGATATCGAGCATTTTCTATGCTCTCTGTTTGTGGTGGAAATTGTGCTATTTTAATAGCTATTAAAAAGCAAAAAATGTGCATGTGAGCAGCATTACACCACTTTTTATGTGGTATCAATCAAATTATGCTTAATCTTTGGCTGGAAACATTAAAGATTTTTTTTTTTCCCAGAAGAACAAGAAGTTACTTTTAATTTTTCAACTTCTGTATTAAGAAAGCATTTATAAGAAAATTTAAATACTGAGCTAGAGCTCCTTCCATTTTACCTGCAGGAAAAAGAAGAAGAGATAAGGAATAGAAACTTCAGGTCTCACTCTGATAGTAAAAATCAGTATCCTCTAAGATGCAGAAGTAAGCCCCTGTCAGTGAGTCAAAAAACCCCATTTTGTTATACTGTGGACAAGTCTTGTATCTTACAGATTCATAGAATGGTTTGGGTTGGAAGAGATCTTAAAGATCACCTCGTTCCAAACTCCCTGCCACGGGCAGGGACACCTACCATTAGGCCAGGTTGCTTAAGGTCTCACCGAGCCTGACCTTGAGCACCTCCAAGAGGGGGTCAACCTGCTCCAGTGTCTCACTGCTCTCACTGTAAAGAATTTTCTTCTAATATCCAGTCTAAATCTGCCCTCCTTAAGCTTCTATATGTATCCATACAGATACATATAGAAGTATTCTATGTATAGAAGTGTTCTAAGCATAGAAGTGTGCAGTATATGTACTGCCTTTACAATACAGTTAAGTGTAAAAGTAAATGTGGGGTAACCAGTCATATACAACTAGATATGCTGCAGACCACATGGGTTGAAGAGCAGCCTCACAAACTTGGCTCTTTTCTTTGATTCATTTATATTTTGACTAGATAAAGCAAAAAAAAATCCTGCAAAAAGATCACAGGATCACAGAATGTTAGGGGTTGGAAGGGACCTCCATAGATCATCGAGTCCAAGCCTTCTGCCAGAGCAGGACCATAGAATCTAGCGCAGGTTGCACAGGAACACATCCAGACTGGTTTTGAAAGTCTCCAGAGAAGGAGACTCCACAACCTGTCTGGGCACAGCATCTTCCAGTGCTCCGTGACCTTTACAGTAAAGAAGTTCTTCCTGTGGATTCCACAAAGGGAATCCAATTGAAAAGATTCCTTTAACAAGATGCAACTTTAATACATGTAAGGTTCTTTTGTTTAGTAAGAGAAGGCTAGAGGTGCAAACGTATTTACAGAAACCCATGGACATCAATTTCATCAGGATGTATGGACAGTGTCTGCATGTCACATAGTGTAACTGTGGGTAAATAGTTTAAATTGGTCTTTAATGACAGCCTTTAGTCTGTGCTTGAAGGAGAGGCATCCATAACCGTTCTCTTTCACTGTACAGCGGCTTCAAGTTTTTGGCTTCAGTCAGTATCGGAAGTGGCTAAATGTATCTTTATCCACCTATGTGTGTTTGCTTCCACATCTACAATACAACATTCTCGTTTTGATATGTCACACCTAGGGACATATCAGAAAAAAACTTGTATTTAGCAGAGGGCTACAAAATTGTACGAGTTTTTCATTCTTGGCTAAAGGACAAGCAAAAAGTACTCTGCCAGATGAGCAGGTAGCCAAGAAACAGACAACCAAACTAATTTCTAGCTGGCGAAGAATATTGCCTGAAGAAGCAGACCAGTTCTCAGAAAAGGAAAAAGCATTTTTCACAAGCAGCCTATCAGAGATGGATAGATGTAACTTGGCTGCAGAGACAGCAAGCCTTCAGCAAAACCTTGGAGTCTCTGCAGACACTGAACAAATAAAAAAGCAGTGCTGAGACAAACTCAGGCCATGATTTGGATGTTATTTTTAAATTTGCTTTTCTGTAAATCTTTGTTTCCTGCACTGACAGATGTGATTTTTTTTAAAGACACTTGGGTAAAGTTTTACGTGCTTCTATTTTCATGGATTACTGAAAAATGAAACAATAAAGTGATGCACCTGCAAAAAGCATCTGTCTTGTCATAGATTTGTAAAACTTTAGCAGGAATAAAGAAGAAAGCAGGCTGTAGAAAGAAGCTACTCATGATCTAAGATTATTATCCTACCAAGACTTCACTGTGCACATGACTGCAAGATAATGACTAAGGCTATGGGCAGCCATATGAAGCTGTGTAGTTGATTGGAAAGAGTATATTTTTGTTGTAACTCACCAATAGTCAAAGCAACATTATTGCAAGACTGAATAAGCCTTTGCATATAAATCATATAAATCAATTCTCTACAGAGCAGTGGGAGCAGCTGATGGAAGGGAAGGTAGGTTTGTGGTTCGCGTTTACCGTTCGTGTCGTATTAATTATTGGCCTATGTTTATAAAGGATTGAGATCACTCAATAATTTAGCATCTTAAAAGACAATTTTTTTAATCCTCGTTCCCCACTCTAAGCTAATTTTTGAGATACATATTTTTTTTCATATTCATGAAGTATTTAAACATTTTGTTTCTGTGCACACCTCCAAACAGCTGCTGGAGCAGCAGTTAGTCCAGTCACAAACCTAGCTCTGCCTAGTTCACTACTAGAGCATGTCCCTAAGTGCCATGTCTACACATCTTTTGAGTATCTACAGGCACAATGACTCAACCACTTCCTTGAGCAATCTGTTCTAATCCTTTTGTGAGGAAATTTTCCCTAGTGGTCTATCTAAACCTCCTCTGTGCAACTTGAGACTAATGTTGTAACTGTTACGAGGGCAGGTGTGGTCACATACGCTGTCAGACAGGAGCCTCTCTGTGGTGTCTCTTGGTGAGCCCAGGTGCCACTCCACTCTCATCTGTCTGTTGTAAGCTCAGTCTCTTGATACCTGGAGGTGTACATCTCTTGGAGGTGACACTTGGCAACCAGGCACCAAGAAAGCAGACACTGCCATGCTCAGTGCTACAAAACCTGAATCGCATGACACATCTAACTCTTGGGTCTCTGATTTGCAGCGCAGATAGCAGTGTAGAAGATGTTAGAAACCAGCAGGACACTCAGGGAACACAACAACAGAAGGCAGGTGCGGATATAAAATACCTCTCTACGCTTGTGTTTTTCTCTTTCCTTTTTTTATTGTAACAACAGGACATCTGTAGGGTGGGATGGAGAACTCCCCCTTTCCAAAGATGCTGCTTTTGTTTTCCTATTCAATATCCCTGGCTTGATCCATTTCTCCTGGCTGCCGTGTGGACTGTGCTGTGTTGCATGTGGGCTGTATGCCCTCGCTCGCCTCCCTCCTGAGGGCAGATGTGGTGGTGTGGCCTAGTTGCCCCTGAAGAAAGTCACAGAGTTGAGTTCTCCAGGAGCACCAGAGAGGTCCAGGATGTAAACCCCAGAAACTGTGATTTTGTTATTCAATACCATAATTCTGCTATCTCTGCTGCACCCCTCTTTAGGTGGGCAGCAAAGTAAAATCATTCTCTTTGTCTCCCTTCAGAGGGAGTCCTTAATCTGGTAACAATAGGAGAGTAAACCTGCCTGTGGCCTGCAAGGCCGCAGTGAATTTCTTGCTGTGCAACCAAGGCCTGTTTGGGCCTAACAGGAGACAACGGGGGGCAGAAAATGAGCACTGGGTTTTGTGGTTTAACTTGGTAGGGGGCGGGGGGGAGGTTTTGGAGGAGTTCTCATGTATCCTGTATCTGTACTAGGTGTTAGGGATTCGTGTATTCTTTCCTGTAAAGGTACAGGTAAAGGTACAGATACCTTTCCTGTATCTTTAAATACAATGTTCTGTATTCCTCTCCAATTCATCCAGAGCATCTTTATTTTACTTCCTTTGGGAGTAAAACTTATTTCTGTATGCTCTTTAAACTAAGATAGCAGGGAAGAAACCCAGGCTGCAGAAAAGCTGCAGAGGAATGGGGCTGGTAGGATGGATGTGGCCCAGCAAACCTTCTCATCACCTAGAACTATGCATTTTTGAGGTACAAGTTATGGACATCAGCCTTTTGTGTGTTATGTGAAAATGGCTGCTGTAAGACATCCATTTAATCTCAGTGTTTTAGCAAGTTATAAACAGATTCAGCTTGGCTTGTTTCCGCATAGTATGAGCTGCTGCACAATGAACCTTATTTCTACAAACCTTCTGGAAAGTTTTGTTGTCTGTTTTGAAGTGTATTTTATCCTGTCATATCTACAATTCCATAGCTCAATTCTGTAATATGTTAGAGAAGGGGTTTGACCACAGGCTAGCTGCAGGCATTACAGTTTTTCAGTATAACAGCTGATCTGTTGTTGAAATTATAGTTTCATCTCTGGTGATAAAGGACCTCTAAATCTGTCATCCTGAATGATTTCACATACTTCTTATGCCTGTAGCTGTTAATAGACTTAAAAATGACTGGTTTGGTAAAAGGACTCAAATTAGACATCCTTATTGCAGCTTCACTTTTTGTTTGTTTGTTTTTCTCCAGTGGTTGTAGTAAGTCTGTGTGCTTTAAATCTAATTAAAGCCTTTTAACTTGGCAGGACAACATAATTTCATAACATCTATGAAGAAAATTAATGTGCATGCTTAGTATGAAAAAAAACTTATTCATTTCAAAGGCAATGACAAGCCTTTCTCATATGTTTAACCTAAGTATTCAACCACTGACTTAGGGGTTAACAGTATTGCATAACTGTTGGTTTGGTTTGGGAGGGATAGATGCCCACCAAAGCCACTCTATTGCGCCTCATCTTAGTTGGACAGGGGAGAGGGGAAGATGTAAAGCAAGGCCCATAGATGGAGACAGAAGCAGTTTAATAGAGCAGAAGTGAAAGCAAAGACTGTGTGCACGAGCAAAGGAAAGTATTATTCTCTACTTCCCATTAGCAGACAATGTCCAGCTACTGCTCGGGAAGCAGGCCTTCAATATATGTAGTGCTTGCCCCAGAAGATAAACATCATCAGTGAATAACCCCCACACTTCCTTCTTTCTCTTAGCTTTTATATCTGAGCTGATATCCTGTGGTGTGCAATACTCCTTTGGTAGCTTTGGGTCAGCTAGTCTGGCTGTGTCTCCTCAGAGATTTTGCCCACCCCTTAGCCTACCGCATGGAGGGTGGGGAATGTTGGAATTTTTTTCATAATAAATAAGTAATATTTTCATATTTCATAATCAATAACTCATCCATAACAACCACAGGAGGTTCCAATTGTTTTACTGGAATTCAAAATGTATTTCAGGTTTTCTAAAACGTTCTCTAAATGTTCTCTAAAATGCTCTAAAACTTTGGCTCCTGCTTTTAGAATAGCAGCTTAGGTACTTGCAAGTGTCTTGCCCAAATAAGGGTAAGCAAGCCATGGCTTCACTTAATATGGTCAGTTTTGCAAATGCCATTCTGATTGGTGAATCTCTGTGGACAAAGGAGCCATTACACTCTGGCAAATAATATAAATCCCTCTTACACATCCCATAGTCCCTCTCGTGGAAGCTAAAATAGTAATTGAACCTCAAAACCTAACAGGCAAGAAAAAAAAATCATGTCTTCTAAATCCCAAAGCAATCAATAAATAGCTGATATGATATTATCTATAGTTCCCACAAATGCCAACAATATTCCTATTACTCTTAACATAGTCAGGAACCTGTTAGAACAGGAAAAAAACCAATCCCATTCACAAGGAAGGTGGGTATGTGACAGGATGTACTCATCACAGTGGGAGGATCAGATGAGAACATACTGTGATAGGGAAGCTATTGAATATTTGGGGCCAGAAAATAATAGAATAATAGTAGTTTATCTCATATAAATAAATAATTGAATTAATCAAAGACAAATCTTTTATTCCAGCCTTTGCAGATTGTCACTAATAACATATTCTCTCACACTCTTGTTCTCTCATTGCTGTTCTTTCATTCTCTCTTATTACTATTATTTAATAATTCTTAACTTCTAAAAACAATGGAAGTGTCTTTTGTCTTTTGATTTTAATGGAAAACAGTAAAATATTTTACTCTAGGACATGGCAGTTTTTTTGTTAATTAATTTTCAACATTTTCAAAACCAACAAGAGATTCTTCATGCATTTGTTTGAGAGTATCTAAATGAGAGACCTTAACTGGCTCATTTGTCGGAAGTCCTGAACACCTTTTATATAAGCATCAGTACTGTGTGAGGGCTATCAGCACGAGCATCTGAAAATAAAGATTCTCAGAATCACAGCTTGTCTTCCATAATACATCACTCTACACTTCTGCAGGAACTCTGGAACCATTCTCAAAAAAGCAGAGAGGTTAAGCTATGTTGTTAGTGTAGCTGCAGATGAGAGCAGTTGTTCCTTCCTTGGCTGCATTTTGTTATTTTGACCTTCTTTAGTTAAAAATATAAAATGTGAGTTGGTTTGACACTATAATGCATTGCTACAGTAGCTCCATCATAGCAGAGCTGAAGCCTGTGGAGGGTAAAGCTTCAATTTAGATAAATGAAGTTCTTATGTGCAACAATGCCTACGACAATAATGTTGTCTGAGAACTATAGCTAATGCTTATGGTACAGTTTTTATGAAATATAAGAATCATAAGTCTTTTGGGGAACCCATTGTATCTTCCTTCTCCTCTTTCTGTGTTAATATAGTGATTTAATTTCTGCTTCTCACTCATCCTCTGGAGAGAATAACAGTAGCAAACACAAGCATTTAATAACCCCAGCTTTCAGAAGGCAATAGATGTGCTTCAAAAGCGTACAATAGGCTGGGAGCATGCAGAGTTATGGAGAAAAGAACACTGTGTTCCTCAAAGATGCAGGCACGTTTGGAGGGATGCCATGGAGCACAACTGCCATGGAGGTTGGCAGCTTGCTGTGACCTGATCCGTGTTCCAAGGCTTACTGTGGATCATTCTGGACCAATGACTACCCCAGCAGTAGATGCTACTGAGATTAGTCACACATCCTTCATGCTCCATCCTTTGGAAAGATCCTTGACAAATTTTTGGATGGGATGTGAGCCTGGTGTATTACAACCTGGACAGAATAGATACTTTTCAATTGCTACACTTCATCTAGCAATTGAATTTTATCTGGAGACAGGATTAGGACTGCCAAGACAGTTTCTTGGCCTGGTTACCATTTACACAGTGAGTTCTCCCTGGAAAGTCATGCAGACATAACTGGGTGTATCTTCAGTTAGTGTAGAGTGCCACGTGGGCTGACTGTATTGTTTGATCAGGTTTTGTATGTATATTTCTTTTGTTTATGCTTGAAAACAGACCATATGGTCACTTCCAGATTAAAAACCTTATTGAAAAACTATGAATACTTGTTTCCCAGGAAAACTGTAAAAACAGTGATTAGCCTCTCTTACATTCTTCAGAATGGTATTTTCTAATGCTTGTCCAGATGGAACAAGAATAGCTTTCCAGTTATTTTGATTTCCTGTTCCACATACACTAAGGTAATGGTTAGCAAAGTAGAACAAGAGTTGGCATAATCTAGAAATGTTTGGCATTACAAAAATCACAAGAGAGTGGAAAACTCAACTATCTTTTCCCTTAAGGGAAAAAAAAAGAGCCAACATCAAACAAACAAAACCCCCCAAGCCAACCAACCTACCAACCAACCAAAAAAACCCCAAACAAAACAAAGCAACAAAAAACAGACCTCCAAAAAACCAACCCCCCCAAATTTAAAATTAAATGAGGCATTTTGAAACAAAGAGTAAATTTGGGCAGAAAAGAATTGATAGTGGTTTCTGTGGTATAAGATTTTCTTACGTTGAACTGATTCAGGCTTTCGAAAGTTCTGAATATAATTTGGTCATTTAGGTTTTGAACTACAAAGCCTGTGGAGTCAGTAGAGTCCTTCTGTGGTCCCAGTGGTCTGTGAATTAAGGCTCACTGGAGATCTGGATTAGACTGGCTGCATACGAAAAAACATCCGCTTACATTCAAATCCTGTTTCATCTTTCTCATATCTCATTCTCCCCTAAACCCCATTGCCTGTTTAAGAAGCATAATGACAACAACTGCAAATAAGACCCTATTTCATGCTGTTTCATTTTTGGTGTGTGGAAAAGACAAGGGTAACTAAAAGGTGAAAGTATTGAGTTGAATGTAACCAAGTTTCTCTGATCTCTGATTGGACTAAGCAGAGAAAGTGCAGTTCCTTTACATTTGGCACCTATTACTGCATGAGTTCAGGGATATTCTTAAAGCATGCATCTGACAGTCTCTGCCATGCCACTGCTTCTTTAGAGCAGATTTCATGTTGCTTTGGCAAGGAGATTCAGTGTGCCTAACACTGGTGCTCAAATCCTTCATGCTGTCAAGAGTGGAAAAATAATCCCTTCGCTATACCTCCTGCCACATACACAGATGTACAAACACATCCTGGGGCAAAACCCTGAACACTCTGAAATCCAACAGGGCCATTAGGGTGGGGATGGAGTAGCACACATATATATGTAGTATGTATCTCCAATAGTAGGATTTATTGTAAGAAGAAGGAGAGAGAAAGTAAAAACACAGCTGGCAATTTGATGACATATTGACAAATGAAGAATAGCATTAACTAGCTATCACCAAATTTATCAGGGGGAAGTGTTCTGTTTATAATTTTGATACATTTCTTGATTTCCTCAAACTGATTTTTTTGTTAATTTTCTTATAAATAGCACCTCTGTTTTATACGGTTAAAGTTTCTGAGCGAGGTAAGATTCATTGGAGATGTCCAAGGGTGATGATTGTCAAGCTGGTCATGACTTGAAATAAGTAAGCCTGCTGATGTTAAAGCTGATTCTCTCCCAACCATTGCCCCATGGCACAAGGTGACACTTATCCAATTATTACTTCCTCAAAATGTATTACGTGCACACAGTGAATCTGTACTGTTTTTGTTTGGGATGGAGTTAGTTCTCTTCATAGGAACTTGTATGGGGCTATGTTTTGGATTTGTGATGAGAACGGTGTTGATACCACAGGAATGTTTTTGTTATTGCTGAGCAGTGCTTGCACAGTCTTTTCTGCTTCTCACACCACCCCATCAATGAGGAAGATGGGAGTGCACAAGAATTTGAGAGGGTAAACAGCTGGAACGGCTACCCTCAGCTGACCCAAGGGGTTTGCTGTATCATGTGATGTCGTGCTTAACAACAAAAGCTTGGGAAAGGAGCAAAGGAGAACATACAGAGTGATGGTGTTTATCTTCTCAGGCCATCATTATGTGTGATGGACCCTTGCTTCCTTGGAGATGGCTGAACATGTGCCCAGTGAATTATTTTTCTTTGCTTGTGTGTACAGCTTCTACTTTACCTATTAAGCTGGTTTTATCTCATTTCATGAGTGTTAACACATTTTGTTTCCCATCCCCATCCTACTGACGGAGGAGCAAGTGACTGTAGAGCCGAGCTGCCTGTAGGCATTAAGCCATAACAGAACACTTTTTGCAAGAGCAGATGACAGGATTACCTCAAGGTTGCAAAATGAGACAGTATGGATGTTGCGGTCTGTTGGGATCTCAATTATTTTATCTACTGAGCTATCACAGGCAAGATTCTTGGCTGAAAAGATTGTCAGAACTGTGTAACAGAAAAGGACATGGTCAACTTAAAGAAGCTATCAGATTCTATCAGCTGAAGTGTTTCACACTAAAATACCCTTGTAGCCTGACTCTTGCCAACTACTTACTAAAAATAAACTATTCAACGTTATTTATCAAAATGCAGTTATGAAGTATTGCCTTCAGTTCAGTGTCTCCACGGTAATAATCAAGATACTTAGTAAATCAACTCCTTCTAACAAACAAGAGCCAGCTAATGACTATGAAACTTCTTTTGCAACACAATAGATTATCCAAAACAGCAAATGCATGTAGAGAATAACAGAGCATAGCTGTTCCTACTAGCATTTCATCTGCATGGATGCAGTTGGTGATTATTTAGAATTTGTTGGTGTTTCAGGAATCTATTTGTAGTATGGCATACTAAATATTGTAAGGTTTTTGAAGTGTGTGACATAATTTGCAGTGTGCTTTAGGGAGGAATTAATTCTTCACAGCAAAGCTAATGCCTTCTTCATAAATATCTCTGCCGACTGAGGGTACAAAGGAAACTGTGAAACAGGCATCGTGAGACTGTGAAACTGTCACAGTGGGGGCATCTGGCCTGTGTTCCTATTTGCTCTATTTTCTCCTGTATGTCTTCAAATCTATGGGGTAGCTTCATGATTTTCATTTTTGCCGCACCTAGCAGAGGCAGGTCCTGGTTTAGAACCACTTATTTGGTGGAGTACAGCACAGGGAGCAAGTACAAGGAGGAGGCGCTTCTGGCTCCACATTTAATCTGCCAATCCTAGGGCTACTGTTGCCTGGCAGATTTGCTCTAGAATCAGTAAATCTTTGGGCATCTCCTTTGCTTATGTAGATCATGATGCTGAGTGCTTTCAGAAGATACTGGCAGTCAAGCTTGGACTGGAAACCCTCATCCAGTCAAGATGGTGTCAAGAAGTGAGGAGGAGAGGACATGGTGTACAGGGTTAACCCCACAGGGGGAGTGACCTTGAACCTGACCCTAGGTGGTCTTGACCCCTCCCCAGGGGTGAGTCTGAACACCACCAGGTGATTCATGGTTAGCCCACTCCTCCTTCCTGCCTAAAGGTCCATAAAAGCAGGTGGGACTTCCTGTTCTCTCTCTCTGCACTCCCTGCCTCTCTGCTTACCAGCATCACCATCCTCTTCCTGGTTCTCTTTCTTTTACCACATGGCCATCACCCACGAGGCGGACAAACACATTACCATCAAAAATCTGGTTGTATTTATACGTTTTGTATCTTGTTTTCCCTTCCCTTTACCTTTGTAACTTCTCTACCTCAGATAACTTTTTAGTTTATTGTTAAACTTTTCTTCTTTTAACTTCCAAATCGGAGCGAGATTATTTCTGTGGGTGTGCTTACCTTTTCTCTCTCTACATGTAATTCCTTTCTTTTGGGAAAGAAGGGGAAAGAGGGAAGAGCACTCTATAAATTGTTACTGGTTCTATCAAATATATTTGAGTCTCTGGGAATTTAAATTAGAACCGAGACACATAGTTAGAAGATGGCTATGCCATTTGTCTGGTTAAATACAACGTACGGTGTTGCATTCAGATGCACTAACTTGAGTGGCACCACAGACAAAAAGAGTCAGCTGGTAGGCACATGCTCAGCAATCATACTCCAAATCAAATCTATTCCCTGGGCTAACAAGATGACTGCAGTAAAGCCAAACATTAGCCTGTAGTGGGGTCAGGTAAGATCAGGGATGAGCCTCAGTGTGGAAGGAAGCAACATAATGTTGTAAAACCCAGGTACATTGTGGTATGAATGGCAGTTCCCCACCAGTCTCACTGAGCATCCTACTGCAGGCATGGCCAAAAACCTTCTGACTGACTAGGCTTCACCCACAAAATATTATTACAAGAGTAGGGCAGAGAACTAAGGCAACAGGTTCCTGTGAAAACTGAGCAGGGTGCCACTTGGGTCAGGATCATAGGATATGCAGGAACAAGCTTTCTCTGATCAAGCTCCAGGGTTTCCCAGAAGTTCCTGTCTAACTTGCAGTTGAATTGGATAAATACCAGAGTTAAGGCTTCAGCCTCAGTTTGTACCTGAAGGATTGTAAAGCTTTTGTGTGTATATTACCTAAATGAGAAATCAAGAAAATATCTACAGGTGTAAACCTCCTCTTTATCTTCCTCCATAGAACATCCTTTGTATTAATTCATTCAGAGTGAATAGTAGCTGCCTTCACAAAGGTACTGATGTGCAAATGTCTGTCTACTCTTGGTAGGACTGTTTCTATCTCAGCTGAAATTCCAGATTTTTTACCCCTTGATATCACACTGTGGATGTCAACATTTCAGCTAAAAAGTTACTGTGTGAGGTAGGATTGCTGTTGTTGTTTATTATTATTATTGTTATTATGTGTCTTTTATGGGCAGTGGGTCTATAAAATGACATTCGCTCTGAGCTCCCTTACAGTGCTTGGAAGACAAAGAGGTTTGTTGAAGTGTGCTTTGTCTTCAGCATGAATTGGTGACTCAGATATATGGATTAGATTTAGGGAGTCTTGAGCAACAAACTCAGTTACACAAATTTACTCTGTAAAATCTGAAGTCAGATGAAAGAGGTGAAAGCTATTTTCTGTGTACAGTGACCACTGTCTACTTCACTATTTGCCACTGTCCCATTGCTGTGTACACTCCTGTTACTTTCTCTCCACTTCTGATCTCTTTCTGCCAGTCAGTCCTTTGTCTCTCCAGTACTTTGAATGTGTAATTCACAGAGCAGAGAAAGTGACATCTGAATTCTTGCACGATGCCAAATGCATTGGTACTCTGGCCTGTGAATGACTCCAATACAAATTAGTGTCACGAGCCTCATTAACAACCCATTCCCATCAGAAAGGTACTTAAACACACTTATAAAACTAAGGATGTGCTTATGTTCTGCTGAAGACTACCAAGGTAGTCTTCAAAATGTACTTTTTGAACCTAATTACAACTGTAACTCAGTTGTTTGAAGCAGTTGGTCTAAAACTCTACATCAGCTCCAAGGGAGTGGGAGCAGGGACTATATGCTGTCATCAGGAAAATTACTGTTTGATTATTATTGATGTTTTCTTAGCACTTCATCGCCAGAGAGTGATTGCCCTCAATCATTCCTTGCCTTTCTGTTGAATCTCATTCTAGTCAGGGATCTCAACATGTTTTACATACGGCACCAAATTCAGTGAGAAGATGAGTGTCTTGGTAGTTGATTGATTAGCTGTCTTCTTAATCACATCTACCCTTTTTATAAAATCTAGGCATTCATATTAAGGCTCAAGTTTGATTTGGCAACAGATTTCAGATTCATTCTCTTTGTGCAGCTGACAGTAACTGTTCTGCTATTAACTTTGGAAACCGTGGTATTTGAATCCTTATTTTTAATGTATAGTGCTCAGGTTTGCAGCTCTCTGTGAAATGTGTGGCTCATGTTTTCCCTGGCTTTGACAGAGCTGAGCCAAAAAACAAAGTCTGCCCTGTGTCTTCAAGTTTATGGCACAGGATGCAAAGTAGTAACGAGGCCTTTAGCATAGTGATGGCTTAAATTGGCTTTGCCAGCTGTTATTGCTTTTAAATGGCTCCCATTTTTAAGCAACTGTAGGTAGGCCTTATTGATTGCACTGCTTCTACTATGTAATGAGATCTTGCAGTCCAATTAGAGTGTTCCCCATCAGCGTCTCTTTGGATTTTTATGCAAAGCGTTACACTCAACCATATGAGAGTAAACTGTGTGATTGTTCTTTTTTATCTCAAACTGCCAGAACATTTAGCAGTCTTACCCAGGCTGGTGCTGTGATCTTGGTTCCTTGCAGGAACAAAGCCTTGTGTGTGTAGAGGGAACAGACATGCAGTCCCTACCAGAGGTCACCTTCTTCTGCCCTGAGGCAAGGGACAGTGGAACAGGAAAAGTAGCATGTTTGGGTGGGTCTACTTTTAAAATCTAATTATTTCTGTAATTTGTATCAGGAGACTGAGGGGTGACCTCATCAATGTTTATGAATATGTAATGGGTGAGTACCAGGAGGATGGAGCCAGGCTTCTTCTCAGTGATGCCCAATGACAGAACAAGGGGCAATGGGTGGAAGCTGAGGCATAGGAAGTTTCATGTAAGCTTGAGGAAGAGGTTTTTTTTCATTGTGAGTGTGACGGAACACTGGAACAGGCTGCCCAGGGTGGTTGTGGAGTCTCTCTCTCTGGAGATATTCAAATTCAAGACACATTCCTGTGTGATCTGGTGTAGGTGATCCTACTGTGGCAGAGGGGTTGGACTAGGTGATCTTTTGAGGCTCCTTCCAGCCCCTGATATTCTGTGATTCTGTAAAATATATTTTATGTGCTTTTAGCATTAATGTCATGGTTTGAGTGGGACCCAGATTTCCTGAAATACTACAGAGACCAAGATCCATCCCAGGGGATGAACTGGTTGTCCCCAGATGTCATGGTTTTATTATCCAACCCCATACTCCTGCTGAGACTCTGTAAGAGAGCAGCAAAGCTTCCCTTCCTTTTCAGCTCTCCAGAGGGATCCTTATCTAGGCCTTCAAGGCTGCTGCAGCAGCAGATTTCCTGATACTCTTTCCCTTCTCCTCCCTGCCTTTTCTTCTTTCACTTCTTTGCTCCGGGAAGAGTGTGTGTCCCTTCTTATCCCATGGTTTGTGGGGGAGGTGGCTACTAACTGGCAGGCACTTGTGAGCTGTGTCGTGGAGCCTGCTGAGGCTTTGTAGGCCCCAGCTGGGAGGCGCAGTTTCAGTCTGCTCGCAGGTCAACTGAGAGTAAAAGGGGTTGGAGGATTCTAGAAGGCCTGTTTCGGCCCCATGGGTCTTAGTCTGATGGATGTGGCCTAGCTTGTGAATGTACTTATTCTACATGATTGCCTCTTATATATGCTCTTGTAAATATTATCTCATCTTAAACTTCCAATCAGTGTGCAGTATCCTCATTCTTACTCTTGGAAAGGGGTTAAGAATCATTTCTGTCCTCCAGTCCCAGGTGGCTTGTGGCCTCAAACTGAGACAATTCCTTGCTGTGCTACAGGAAGTATAAAGGAGAGGAGAAACAGTCTGGGAAGTTGTGGGTTAAACTATTATATCCTCCATCTATTAATTGTTAGCACTGGCAGAGGCAATGTGTTTTGAGGTTCCTTCAGCACTTCAGTACTAATTCATCTGCCAGTCACACATGCAGACGTTATGAAAAGAGAAAAAGCTGCTTAATAATATTGCTTACATAAAGCTTTGGTTTTTAAAAAATCTGTTCTTATAAGGGAAGATTAAAAATCAATGCCAATAAAAATACAAAAATCATAAAACTCTTGGAAAAAACCAAACCTTATTAAATTCTCTTTTATTTTAGACTAAAGAGAAAGCAGAGCTTTTGATAGATTAATTAGAAGCCTGAATGTGTTTATTAGCTCCTTTTTTAATAGCTTCTCATTTTCTGTTGATCAAACTGACTTGATCTGCTCATCTCATCTTTGAGCTCATTTCATCACAAAGTGAAGAAGTGCCTGAAAGAACCTGTGATGCACAATAAATCCAGCTTTATAAAAACTTTGTTTAGGACTTCAGCTCCAGACAGTTCTTTGGCTTGGAGGAAGTGGAAAATTTAGAGGAGAAAGGAGAGCTGCTTTCCACCTGCCAAATTCTGCCCACCTTCTTACAGCTTGACTCAGCCATTCGCTGAGAAAAGATTACTCCAAATGAACAAAAGCAGCCAAATATGTCCTCTGTAAGGACAGTTTCATGAAAACAATAATTTTGCTATTCAGGAATAAAGCTCCTCTTCTCTCCTGTGAATTCGGCTTTGTGTATGTGACAGCATTATTGTCCCAGGAGCAAAATACAATATTGTGTGAAAACTGAGTGCCTGCTAAGCACACCACCTAATCTTGAGGAAAATGTCACATTTATGAGTAGGGTACAAAGAGGTACATAAAATTGAGTGTGTTAATGAGCATGACAGTGTAATCTCACCTGTTACTGTCTTGTTATCTAGGAAGCTCATTGGGATCTCTCCATTTTTCAGAGATATAAAAGAAGCCAGTCTAATGAGGCAATGACTTGGAAAGAGACCACTGGTTTACAGAATATGCATGATCAGGTTTTCTAGCTATCCTTCAAACCCAGTTGGATACTTCTAGGAGATATGAGTTTAGCTTAGCCTAGGAGAGCCCTGGTGAGGGTATAGTGGGGTTAGGGGATGTCAGCAAGCTGGGCACTGAGCTGGTGGGAGGGCACTCATGCTGTCTTGCTCTAGGTCCTGCATTTATCATTTCCATTTATGCTTCTTCCACAAACTTTACAGGGGAGTCAGAGGCACGTTATGGTGTCTGTCTGTTTTCTTTCTTTCTCTATTTGGCTTGGAAAAGATGTTTGGTGGTTTGTTTTTTTTTTTCCTCCTGAAAACATCCTGTCCACCAGCACAGTCAGACTCGGACTGTGCCCCCTTGGAGGGTAGATATACTTGGCGGGGAAGAGAAAAGAGACATTCCTGATGCTTGTGAGAGAGGCAGCCACATAGGCACAGAAACGCAGTGTAGTGCTGGCTGTCCCCACACCTATAGGCTTAGGCTGCCATTTGCACTGTCAGCTTCTGTTCATCAACACACATAATTGATGGCAGCACCAACATTGAGTTCAAAGGTGACACAGGCAAGTTTCCAGACAAGTTCAGTGAAGGAAGTAAAAACTAAGCTTCACTACAGCTGCATGCAAAATTTGTGAGGAGCTGAAATGCAGCAATGCTAATAATAAAAAGCAACAATACTAATTATTTACTCCTTGATTTGTGGATTTTTTGTCTTGGGTTTCTCTTACTAGAGATAATGAGGAACCCAGAAGGTGTTTTACTTTTATGGAGGTATCGTTTGAGGTTGGAAGTAAAGTGCTATATACTTTTAAAAAAATCGAGGTGTGTTTCTAATTGACAGGTAAAATTCAGCTCCATTTATGGGATGCTGGCTTGCTCTTTGCCATTGTGTGGATTTGGACAATTTATGTCTCTCCCTGTCTAATTTATCTTTTTACCTTCCATCTGTCTAGATTGCAATCATTTGTGGTTATTGGCTACCTCTCATTGTTGTGCTGTGCCTAGCTTAGAGAAATCTCAATTCCAGCACTCTGATTGAAATACTAAGAAAAATCAGGGAGCAGTGACTAATTTTTTTCCCCTTTGAGACTGACTGGGTTAAAATGGTTAGGACTGTAAGCCTGTGGGAGCTACAAGTGAGTCCTCTGAACCGGCATTAGGAACTTCTCTTGTACTGGTGACAATTCTTTTTGGGTAAAAACACATGCCCATAGTCAGTTGGGACCTCATGGAAAGGTGGTATCTAAAGAAGCCTGCCAGTACCTGCAGGAGGCAGTGTGTGTCCAAGAATACCCAAACAGACTGCACCCTGCTGCCCTCATCTTCTGACACGGCTTGCATTCAACTTGAAAATTATAGGTTGCACTTTCTGTTAGTGCCTGAGTGAGCACAGTGAACACAGGCTGATGCTGAGTATTAGCATGTGCCACCTCAAAAATACTTTTCCATCTGGTGTAAAAAGAACAAAAAGCTTAAAAAGCCAGACATGATACAAGTTCTCAAAGTTCCTTATGTCAATCAGAATGTGATTTTGATGGCTATCTGCAGATTAAAAGATCATTTACTTCATGGGGACCTTTTAGGTCGTAAACACCCTCTGAAAAGCCTTACAGTGCATGCAAATAATTTCTTTAGAAATACTTCTCATTTGATTTATGTTCTAGAAAGAAGTGTAAACTCAATTTGATTAATTACAAAAACATTTCATTTTCTTCCTTATCTCAGAGAAAAGATTTCTTTCTAGGTTTTTGTTCTACCTTGTTACTCAGTATGAAAATTAACAAAGTTATTCTCAAGTACCTGATACATGACAGCTCAGCCAAACCTTCTTCATTCACAGACTTTGTTTTTTCTACACAAGATAATGGAAACATAGGTGAGAAAGAAGATAATGGATATTGTAGGTCACGTAATATCTGCTTAGTTATTCTGAAGACTGAATGCATAGGCACAAATGCTGATTTTCTTCAAAGGGAATCTCCAAGCCATGTAGATCTACTTACTACCTGTCAGTTCTATCTTCCTTCTTTAATCTTTGAGTGTTTCTTAGTATTAAACATACAATGTTTATGTCCTTGTATGACTATTCCCTCCCACCACTCTCTCACCCCTCGTCTTCAACTCTCATTTGAAGTTGTCTTTGAGGTTGGAAAGGTCTTAATGACATAGCCAGTGCACATACGATGGCATTGCCTGTGATTAATGGAAGACCTCAGGCCAATATCTCATTGAATTTATTCTGTCAGCATTGGTCCTTCACTTGTGCTCTAGCTTTGGTGAAAATGAAACCTCTCTTTGGTTTCTCTTTGCTTTTACAGAATATAATAGAATCATAGAATCAGCCAGGTTGGAAGAGACCTCCAAGACCATCCAGTCCAACCTAGCACCCAGCCCTATCCAGTCATCTAGACCATGACACTGCCTCATCCAGTCTTTTCTTGAACACGTCCAGGGACAGTGACTCCACCACCTCCCTGGGCAGCCCATTCCAATGGCAAATCACTCTCTCTGTGAAGAACTTCCTCCTAACATCCAGCCTATACTTCCCCCAGCACAACTTGAGACTGTGTCCCCTTGTTCTATTGCCTGGTTGCCTGGGAGAAGAGACCAACCCCCACCTGGCTACAGCCTCCCTTCAGGTAGTTGTAGACAGCAATGAGGTCCCCCCTGAGCCTCCTCTTCTCCAGGCTAAACATAGCAGGAAAAGCAGATGCATGGCAGGTGTCCCTAAATGCCCCATGGATCCATTCATGGTTATCATATGAAGGTCTGTAAGTGGATCTTAAATCTGACTGACTACCACTGCATAGTGAGCAATTTCAAGCACTACATTCTCTCTCCACAGGCCAAGAAATGGTAGGAATGGACTACAAAAAGTATGGGAATATAATTTTCCCAGTAATTCTCCTCTCTGGACTGCATAGGTGGGTTTGTTATCAGCAGAAGCTCCATAGTAGAAGTGTGGTCTAGCTACAAAGAATCTGCTATTGTGTATTACTCAAGGCTTTTTATTTTCACAAGCTTTAGAAAAGGAAGAGTGTGCCAGAGCATGCTCAGGGCAGATAGAGCTTTTTAAAAATGCCTTTGGGGTGGATGTTTTTCTTTTTCAGTGGGTAAAGGAAGAGTTTATTGGAATTTTCTGAGGTATTTTTGTAAAGACTCTCACTAACAGGCAAACTGGCTTGTTTGTCTTTTTCCTTTTATCTTCCTTTCTTTAACTCTTCTTCCTTTTTTAAGTATAAACTGGGTTTAAGAAAATGAGGTTTGCATACAATTCTCGGATGAGTATCCATGCAATATGTGCATTACCAACATGCATAGACTGCCTGTGTGACTTCTTTGTACACCATGCTCCTGCTTTTTCAAACCCAGCTGCAGGAGGAATTGCCAAAGAATGAGCACTGATCAGCAAAGCTGCAGGTCTATAAAACTCACTGGCGTATAGACCAATCCATTGCCATAAACATTTGCATATCTCTGTAACTCTGTTTATACGATCAGTCCCATGAGTTTCCACACAATTGTTCTTGGAGGTCAAATTAAGAATATGAATGCATCTCCCTGAGCTGTGTTTAAGTTTCCTTTATTGTCATGGCCAAATTACAAAAATTAGTGCAACACAGTCATATAATTAAGCTAGGGGATATTTTCAGATGTCTTAGATGAAATCAAGTAAATTTTCTTCCTTTCACTCCTGAACTGTCTGAGAGAGATCACCTGCATTTCCAGGCAGTGATAGTGAGAGGAACAAAGCCAGGTCTGATGCTGCTATAGTCAGTGGGGAAATGTGACCATGCATGAAGGGGGCAGAACTGTCCCAGGAGGCGACCTGTACAGGTGAAATATTTCTTGTAAATGTCAATGTAAAGTGGCTTTCTGAGATAAAGGCATCATTATGCTTCTGAACTGACATTTACTTTTAGAAAACAAGTCTCAAAGGAGAGACTACACTTTGATGTTTTCTTCCTCACTATTGCAGTCTTACCTGCATTAAATTGCCCAAAGCCACAGAGCCCTAGGACTTAAGTGGCAACTGTCCTATCAACACTCAAGGAAGCTTGAGTGTCGTCTCGCATTTATTAACTTTGAAATACATGCAGGCAGAAGATATATTGTCCAGACCCTGGAATTCATCAGTCTTCTTCTAAAGACTTTGAATACTAATGCAGTGTTCATTTTATGCAGTGAATCTCCATTGACTGGTTGGATGCATGGAAAGTGAAGCAGCAGTAACAAATATGGAAGAGTATCTTAACTGGGAAAAGGTAGCCTGTTCACTGAGGACTTGGAGAAGCAATCCGGCCTTCCACTTAAGAGGTATAAATTTACCTTAGTAGGACAAAAGGCATTTGTATTTGCACAGACAAAGCTGGGATTTTCAGACTAGAAATTAAACACGCAGTAAAATGCAACCAGAGCCTTCATTAAGTGAAACAAACAGAGGAGTTCATATTTTCAGTGATAGCTGCAAAGGACCTTGCAAACTGTGCAGTCTGCTCCAGGGAAGATTTTCTCTCATCCCTGGCAGAATTACTAACACACCCTCTGCTGCAGCAGTGAGCAGAACGAACAGACCTTGGAGGGTGGGTGTGGAGCTCTGTGGCATGTTAGGTGTCTTAAAAATAGGCTTGAATGTTTTATATTCTCTTTCTGCTCCTGTTTGATACTATTTATGTTAAGGCAAATCTGGGTGTATAATATTGCCATAAATAATTGAAGAGCCACAGCCTCTTAAAGTGTAGTCTGTAATGCACTCACAAGTATTTGGAATTCCAATATGAGAATTGTTGAAATGTCTGCACTGCCCTTATTTTAGATATGAGAGGAAGAGAGAATACCAAGCACAATCCACTTAGAAATGCCATCAGATTAAAATGATGCTGATCAAGATCTTCTGCCAGAAATATGTTAGGATCCTTCCTAAGGTACCTTAGGATCCTTCCTAAGATACCTTAGGAAAGAGAGACTAGACAGAGGGAAGAGGTAACTTTATATCATGAATTCAAATCTCGTTTCAGTGCTTGCAATAAGGTATTCCTCCAAGGTAATTTGTAGGAGTCTGGGGGCTGCTGTGTATAACTCTATCATCCCTGAGACTCTGTAACACCTCTGGTGCAGGGCAGAAGGGCACTAGTCCAGACCCCATACAGACTCTTCGTATCTGCTCATGCTGCAGTTGTTACTCAGAGTCTCAGCTGTGTGTAGTGGAGTCTCAGTATCAAATGGTGGTCAACCCATAAAAGGAAGTCCCATTTCCAGGCTTACATTTTTTGACATGCACCAAGAGATAACCAGGAGGAGGTGGACAGGCACAAGCGGGCAACCCCCAGATAGCTAGCTCTGTAATTTCTGCCATACTGTGAGTGCAGCAGGAAACCCCTCCTCACCTCTGAGTGTTCACACTTGAAGGCCCTACAGAAAACTGGTTTGCACTGAGAATGTTGTCAGTGATTTCCAGCACAGCCTGATTACAAGATGTGTGACATATCCAGTCACCTGGCAGAAGCAGCAAGTAGACTGCTGCTGAGCTCCCATCCTCAGGGTCTCATTCTGCAGACACCCCAAATCTGTGGCTCAGTTATGTGCTTCTTCTCCTGGGATCTCTGTCTTCTTCCTATCTGCAGTGCCCCTCTTGCACTGTGCTTTCTACCTAGAATGCCATGTAGCCCTACTTCACTAGAGAGAGTGACATGGATTACTTTTGATGGTCCAGCTTTGAGCTGTTGTTGCAGCACCACAGACACGGTGTGTGCAATGGGGCTGGTGTGCAGGGATCCTGCACATTTTCCCTTTTGATCCAGAGCACAACAGAGAGCAGGGTCCCTCAAGCCATGGGGTAAATCTTCAGCACCATGAAGTAATGAGCCCACTGCAGATTTTATAAAAAGCTTCCTCTAACAAAAGGCTTTGTTTTTTTGGGGGTATGTGTGAAAAATGTTTCCTGTATTTTCTTGAAGAGAATCTCCAACCTCTTTAAATTCAGTTTGTGCTAGAGAAGAAGTGTGAAATGCATTAGGGAGATGAAAAAAGACAAACCAGTGTAGGGATAGACTGTTCAAGGGACTTAAATTCTAACTATAAAGTATTTAAAACACTAAATTTGAATTTACAATAGCCCTTAAAATCATTCTGTATATTCCATAATTGCCATCAAGACTTCCAGAGATCTTCATCTTTCTTCCCAGTGCTCAGCATCTCTCTTTCTTTCCTCTTCTTGCTGGCTAAATACCTGACAGTTTTCTCTTACTCTTTGGTTATGTTACATTTAAAGTTCCCTTTAGGTGGGCTTCAAACATTTTGAATGTGTGTTCACAATATTGTTCTCTAAGCAAAGACCCTCTTCTATTTCTACAACCCTTGTGTGGTTAGCCTCACACAATGGAGATGGAGGTACACAAGGGAAGGTATGAGATTTATCCACTGTGTCGTGTAAGACTCCCCTGCTAGCATCCTGCCTTTATTCAATACCAAGTGGAAGACTGGTACTGTTTTCTTCATTTTCACTTGGAAGTGAAGTGTGGATACACACAGAGCCACACTCATGGTGTCGTCTTCCTTATGCCTGTAGTAAATTGGCCTAGTTCAGAAAAAAATAGGCTATTTTTCCTTATCAAATATGATTATTAAGCTTGGGATCCAAGGCTCCACTTACTGCCTGGGAGAGGTTTTTCAGTCTGCTGCTGAAAGTGCTAAATCCTACACTTCTGCTAACTGGTTGGAGGAAACACCATCCCCCAACTGTGTGGGTTTTAAACCTGTTTTTATATATTTTTAAGTGCTTTAACACTCTCCCTTATATGTGATGGGCAATCTCTAAGCCTGAATGTTGGACAAAATATCAATAAAACTCACTGCTTCTGTTGAAAAGAAAACCTCATGTGGCTTCCTGTGCATCCATTACATTTGTAAATCACTCAGGGCACATGACCTCTTAACAGTATCTTGTTTCCAACTCATGAAATGATGAAAGGTGATTGGGCTCCAAGTGCTCACTGCCACTCTCTCCCCCCTTCTTTCCTCTCTGTGATTTTCCTTCCCCTGAGTTTCTGTGACAGAGTAAGCCCAGCTGCCTCCAGCCTTTTCCAGTAGGCGAATATCAGCTTCATGCTCTCCTTGTTCCCACACAGGGAAGGGTCAGCGTTTTATTCTCACCTACGTCATGGAGAGGGACTTCAGTGTTGGGAAAAGGCAAACCCTTTGCATTCCCTGGGCCATCAGCGGAGCCATAGATGAAGTGGAAGAGGAGCAGTTTTGCCCGTGAGTAATAATGCTTTATTTGGTAGCCACTCTCAGTGTTGGCAGTTGAGCCACAGTGCAGGCAAGCCATGGCATTGAGAACTGCCCCCATGGGGCGAGGCAGTCCCCCCTAGTTGTGGGGACAAATGAGGTCTGTGTGTGTCCCCACATAATGTGGGGCTGTGTACATAGCAGCTGGCTCTCACTTCATTCAGAGCATGACCTCAGGGGTGGATGGCCACAATGTGGGCACTCCTTGTGCATGTGCAGTGTTGCAGAGGGCTGTGAAATTTTCTGGAGCACTTAGAAGAGGAAGAGAGATCGACCTAGATGCAGTCTTGAAAGAGTACTTAGAGTAGATAACCCCAAACTAACTTGTATGCTAGTACACTTTTAATGGCTGCAGGAAAGTCTGAGTTAAAAGGTCAGAAGTCCCCTGCAATGCAAGAGAGTAGATAAGACTTACTGCTATCCAGATATTGTGTCTTTTGATGCTGAAGACCAGAATATTCAGCTGCCAAAACTGCAGCAGGAAGAATGGATTTGTGGGGTGAGAAAAGGGTTGGCATGAAGAAGGTGCTGGCAGCATTTTAGGCTAACATAGTGATGCAATCAAAATTTGCTTCAATCTTCAATAAGACAAGCAGTCATGGCTGGATTTCAGTACTATTTGGGGGTGTCTTTTGATCGTCGTACACACACCAGACTCCAGCAAAATCTTTAGAACTGCTTAACAATGCACAAAGATATTCAAATGTCCTTAGCAATCAATAATAGAGGGATATAAACCCCAAGTTTTTAAAGTGTAAAAGATATTTTTCTGATACAGCAACTGTCAGGTGAAAACAACACTTGCTGGCCTCTAATTTCCTTCTGTCTGAACAGGTTTCCCTCATTCCCAAAGCTGGGCTGCCTCCACCTGCTCTTTATTCTTTTGATCTTTGTAGATTAAAAAGGATTTTATGGGGAGCAAGTTCTGGGTCACAGAGGGGAAAAGGAAGCTGGGGGAGGACTGCTCTGCATGTTTTTAGCATACTGGATGTTAGTTGATGTGCTGTTGTACAGTCAACCATAGCCTTTGTCTTTCAGATGTGACTATATGAACTCATAACAATATTACTGTAGTGGGTTTTGGTTTTGTTTTTGTTTATTTTCTTTTCACTGGGAATCAAGGGAATGGGGAGAACTGAATCTTTTTTGCTCATCCAAGGTATTCCTTTGAGTCAAGACCATGTACTGTAGGCTTGGCAAATGCACTTGGATATGTGCCCTTGCCTATTTGCTTTCAAGGCATCCTAGCTTTTCTGGTTTGGTGGACATGGAGTGTAACTTTGCCCTGCAGGAGTAACAGAGATCAGCCCAACAGTTGTAAACTACACCAGCACTTTGTTGGGGAGTTACTGCAACCAGGTACACCAGACATTGCAAAGGCTCTGGTCACAACCTCCTTTCCTATGATGCGGGCCTGAAGGACAGAGAGATGAATCAAGATACATCCTAACTTAGATCTGGGATAAATTACCCCATTAATTGGCCCTTCTGGTAAGACTTCTGGGAACAGGAGGCTTGAAAGATCCCCCACAGTACACACTAGCACCAGGGCCCAGTATGCTCTGGGCACATGGGAGAGATGCCACAGCAGCTGCTGCTCTCCTAGGCTGGAGGTAATTCTTTGCTTGTGGCCATTTCACATAAAGAAGAGAAGTGTTTGAGAAAAAAGAAATTAATTTTGCTACCATACAGACTGTTCTTTCATTTACCTTAGGAAGCGATGGAAAATGGAATGAGATAGCACAAAATCCATCAGCTTCTCACAAGAATAATTACACTTCTGCCATTATAAAGAGCAAAATAAAAGCCTGTAAAGGGCATGGTATAAAAAAGGACAACAAATAGGGAAAGGGTGGATACAAATTTTTGTAACAGTGAACAGTGTTCATTTCTTATCATAAGTCTGCCTTTATTATTGTTATCAGTTTAGTCTCATCTAAAATGAATCTTGAAGTATGTATTTAAACTTGTACATATGGCATACTTCCACCCTCCCACCATAACACAACATGCAAGGTCCATTCAAATGGTTTCTAATGGTTAAAATACTGAGCCCTAATGAGATTTGTAATAAGTCCCTGGTACAGTTGCAATTTTCTTTTGCAGTCATGTGGATCCCTACCAGAGGAGGTCAACTCCACTGTGTTTTAAGTCCAGTGAAGAACAAATGTGGGAGGAAAGGGTACAGAGAATTCAGGAGGTTTTACCAACTCTTTTCACAACTCTTTAAATGAATATATATGTGTATATCACACAATGAAATGCTATCACATAGAGTTGCTTTGGACTCCTGGTGTGTGGTACCTACACCATTCAGGGTAAAGCATCCTAAGATGTTGGAGCGATTTTAATGTTCAACTTGATTCAGTTTGGAGTTTTTGTTTGGTTTGAAGCTGAAAATTAGTATTTTTAAATTAACTGATTTGTCACTCGTTGTTGTCACTGCCAGTAGGATGAACTCTAGCAGTGACATGGCTTGCTTTTTCCTCTATAGGGTATTATTCTTTACATATGTGAATAGAAATACATGAGCTGATTCACCTTCACATTAAGAGGTGCATGTGATTTGTTAGCTGACTGTGAAATCTTTGGTTCATTGCGACTCCTGCTGCACTTGCAGTAAAGCTTCCAGCAGAGATTTTTGATGGATTTCAGGGTGGCAGAGAAGCAGTGCAATGAGCAGTGAAGCCAGTCTTGTGCTTTGATTCCCTGAAGATTTGTATCTTGGAGTTGAGCCATCATGCAGACACTGGTTCAGCTTGGGTGGCTGTAATTTCTGTGCCTCACTTCCCTTTTCCATGGATCATGTTCAAACCAATCACCTTTGATTCTCCTGCTACTCTGTCAAGTCTCCTTGAAATTGGCCAGCAGCTTCACAAGCTGTTAAGAATGACAGGTTGATGTATAGATAGTAATGCTAGACAAGCCTTGTTAGGAAGCCATAGTAGATATGTAAACCAGATTACTTTCAGTTTCAGCTTTTATGTTGGCACTTGCACCTTAGAGGATGGAGGTTTGATGTGTCCAGACCAAGCTCTAAGAAGTGCTGTGTACCTTCAGTGTCTATTAAGTGTCACAAAAAAACCTAAACAAAACCCCAACGAACCAAACAAAAAAAACCCCAAAACACAACCTCCAAAAAACAGCCCCCAAAAAACAGTGTTACTTTTTATCCTTCATGTCTGTCCAAGGGCTTGGATCTATGAATTTCTCCAGAATTCAGACAAGTGCTCTAACAGTTATTGTAAGTTAATATGGGAGAGGAAAAAAAAAAAAGCCAACAAAAAATCCTGCCTTGATTAAACACCTCAGTGACCCCAGCCATATTTTAAATCATATACAAACTTGCAATTGCCAGTGAGAACTCATTTGACCATTTACTATCTTACTTCGGGGCAGATGCTTCAAAATGCTTAAAGCAAAAAGGGCTTTACCTTGGGATGTTCTGGCATAATATGATAGGACTTGTGATCACAGCTGCAGGATGAACACCGTTTTATTTCAGGAGGTAAAATGTGTGTTTCTGAACTCCTCCAGTAATGATCCCTCACCTATCAGTGGTAATTGACTGTTGCACAGCTGTCTTGAAGTAGCGTTACCTGTGTAATTGTGCAAAGCTCTTGAATTAGGCAACAGGTGCCCAGGTCTGGTGAGCACACAGGAGGTTGGGAAAACAGGGTGGGAGAGAGGGGAACTTATGGTGAGGTGGCTTGTGCCCACAAGAGGGTCTGTGGGGCTGTTTCTTCAGTGGTAGGAAGGGGGTGTGGGACTCAGGCAAGGTCTTACAGAGGAAAGAGAAAACTTCTGGCTCAGCTGTGTCTGGAAAGGAGAGAAGAAGGCTGAGAAGAAGCATGGAGTGTTTGATGTTTTGATGTGCAGTATGTTGTTCTGCAGCTTCTACTCTTCTAAAGCTGAAGGTCACATTAGATGCAGGCTTACTTTAGATTTGGGTCAATACAGGAATTGTCTCATCTTTCCTTAGAGCATTGGTGGTTGCATTAACCAGCTGGGGTTTTGTCTGAGAGGCTGCATTTTGCTGCAAGCCCCAGCTTGTGCCACAGAGACATTGAGCCTGGTTTTAAAGCTGCAGGAATGACAGCTACTCAAAAACTTGTAGCACTTGGGTTCTGGTACCACAGTTAGTGTGCTGATGCCCACTTGAGTTCCATGCAGTATTGTTTTGTCAACAAAGAAGAGAGTGCTTGTGAGCTTGTGCTGCAGGACCTGTCAGCCTTTGCTATTGCCAGGCAGGTTGCTATGGTGTTTAGGGCAAGGTGAAACAGAGAAGGTGGAGCGGGTTTTAGGTTGCAAAATATTGTTTTAAATAATTTCAATAGCAAAGATAGCTGTGTACAAGCCCTGGTGTTCAAGAATTATTATTTTACTAGGTTAAATATTACTAGCTTTTCAGAAAAGAAATACCTGAGATGCCCCCTGGTAGCTTCTATCACAAATGCATTTGAACAAGAGCTTATTTTTCTCTTTCAGCAGGAGAAAAAAAATCTAATTAATTTTACCTGTCAGCAAGCCAACTGTTAATTCAGAATCCACTGAGAAGCTTTTGATTAAGTAAAAAATGTCCTTTATTAAGCAAATTAGAGCCATTCGAACAGCACATGAGACATTTGTAAAGCCGCTAATAGAAGTAGCTCACTGAATAATTTTACAATAAGAAGCTGATTTGCTAGGAGATGGAGACCATTTTAGGGTTGGGCATAGCCAGAGGTGTAGCATCACAATGCACAGTGAAGTTAAACAGTCATACTGCTGTACAGCTGTACTGTAGGATGCTCCTAATTATTTGTTTCCTGTATGAAGAATCTGCTTCTTGTACCTTAACACTCAAGAATGTTAAAATATGAGTTAAGAGTAAATAAGCTGAACTGCATTTGTTCACTGTGCCAGTACTCTCAATAAGATTTGACCTTAACTCTATTAAGCAGAAATTATTTTCCAAGTGATATAAATGAAGCGGTGTAGCAGAGACAGCAAGCTATTAGATGGAAAATTATTATGTATGAGGGATCTGCAGTAATTGTCAATGATTCTTAATATATAGCAAATGTGAAGTCAGTAAGCTGGAGTGGTGCAAAGGCAGAAAGCACACATCAATGGCTTACGTAACAGCTGGCATGTAATAGCATGTTGCCTCAAAGCTTGTAGTCCAAGCACTAAATCACTCTAAGCCCTTTTTAATTCTATATGAGGGCATCTGCAAAAGAATTTAATGAAGTTTACCTGTACTACCTTAAAAATGTATTAGGATTAACCAGGCTGTGGTATGTGAGTAGGATTCTGGAAGCAGCCAAGGGACAGCTGAAATCTGTTCTGCCAGTTGCCTTATGGATGTACTGCTGTGCAGGGGATTCAGGAAATTGCAGATGTGAATGACTGGGGAGTGCCTTCCAGGTGAAGAAATGTCACCAAGAAGTGCTTCTGCTATTGAACCTGTTGGTGTGAAGGAGCTGGGGACTGCCAACACGTATGCAAGCTGCCAGCTTGTAGCACTTGTCAGGGTTCAAATTCCCAACACCAAAACCAGGCTCCAAATGTCTCCGTTTCACATCTCATTGCAGTGGAAGGTGCCACTGTGTCCAGCTCTGAATCTAAATCCATCAGTGCAGCCTTAACTCATGTATTCATTTTCTGTGAGTAATGCCAAGGGCCTGGAAAACTTGTCTGAATCTCCCACTGACTCCTTGGCACGCTTCCCACTTTCTCTGTTTCATTTGGCATTTCTGTGCTTGCTCATAATGAGCATTCACAGAACAACAATAAAGGGGAAATTTGGTGAAGAATAAAGGTAGATTTATTAAGGCTACCAAGTGCAGGGAAAGCTGATGTGTGCTGTGTCTAAAATGTTGCCAATAATGCTGCGACAGAAATAGCAATTTAGGGTTTGCATTCAGCTTATGCATCTGCATTTCCTCTCTGTTCCTTTGCAATCAGACCAACAGCCACTGCAGAGACCATCAGTGACAACAATTATATTATGACCTTTTAAAGCTTACTTTCAGAGTAAAGATTTTTGTCCCATATTACCGATAATTGCTGACTGAGTTTCATACAATCCTCCCAGTGCATTGGAACTGCTGGGTTTGTGATTTCCATGATTTAGTAGATCAAGTGTCCTGGCCATATGGGAGACTAACTACTGTAACAGGATCTCTGCCATTTGGTGAAATTCAGGTTTCCTAGTGAGATGCTCTGTGTTTGCTGTACACTTCTGCCTGGGTTTTGCAAATGACATTACCTTACTGCAAAGTCTAGCTGTGCAAAGGGTGTTTTTCAAGAGTTATTCAAAGCTTTGTGCTGATGACACTCCAGTTTAGTTTTATCTCCAACCAATACATCAGAAAAGAGGTATGTTAATCCTGTGTTTCAGCCCTCTGTGGCATGCCTGTCTCTGGCAGTTTTATCCTGCGTGTGGCCCACCAGGTGTTTCATGTGATGGAGGGAGAGGACACCTGCAAAAGCCATGACACAGTGACCTGTTTCTCTATGCAAAGGTGCAGGTGCATACCTTAACCATTCACATACCTGACTTTGGTTGTGTAGTGTGCTGCTTGAATTGTGACACGTGCATATGTCAGACAAAATCTGTTGGACACAAAATCAGATCAGAATTAGGTCATCTGATGTGTGCACATACACATGTGTGCATGCACATATCTGCCTGCACATGCCTGCTGCATATGGCAGGGGCAGGATGCCTTTGCTTTTGCTATGTGCTGATCCACAGGGTAAGAAAGCCCTCTACAACAGGAGGCAGACCAAGCCACTTGGAAAAGATGCTAATACTTTGAGAAACTTGGTTTTGTTACTTTAGATTTTGCAACCCTTCAACACAGGCCAAGAGGGGCTGGCTATGACTGATCTGGAAAGTCACTGCTGGGTGACTTGGAGTGCTCAGTGCAACAAAAATTTCTCTGAAC
Organism: Tricholaema leucomelas; assembly: GCA_013400475.1. NCBI lineage: Eukaryota > Metazoa > Chordata > Aves > Piciformes > Lybiidae > Tricholaema lacrymosa > Tricholaema leucomelas. The sequence continues at coordinate 85,125 of WAAF01017500.1, read as the reverse complement.
CCTCACGCTTCTATTTATCTTTTGGATAAAAATGTCCATGCTTACCTGATGGTTGATGGCAGTTTGTTTATCCTATGAAGAAATTAGCATACCAAGCCTCTGCCAGAATTAGCACTTCTAGGAGTCTTGTGGGAATGTGCTTTTTCACCTGTTTAGTTCTTGGTCATGGTTGGTGGGACAGCTGATACTTTGCCAAAAATGCCAGTGGTTTGTGGAGTGAGAACTTGTTGGCTGGGTTCTGGGTGAGACTTCTGAGCTAAACCACGGGGTCGTGAATAGTAACAGCTCCTCTTCACTGCAGTTCCTGCTCTCAGCATTAGGAGAATAGCTCTATACTAACCACCAGAAAGGGAACAAACATCCTGTTTATTCTTGCTTTGCCAAAATAACCAGTCCCCCTAAATGATATTAATACACCTACAGTGTAATTTCTTCATTAAACAGAGAGCCAAATATTTTTCCGCTCCTCCACTTGACAGAAATCTGTAGAAACAAGCTGAGAACTCTCATCTCTTGAATTTTCTAATGCATGAAGCTTCTGTCACTTTCTGAAACAAGGAAATTTGGCTCTGGCCATTAGATATAACAATTTTAATGCGTTAATTGTACAGTTCTGGCATCCACCCTTTCCATGTATTGTCTAAAAGAGCATTAACTAGATGCATGGGAGTTATGAAACTAGTCAGCTAACATTCAAAGCAAACATTTTAGCAGCACACCCCCACAGTTTTCAGAGGCTGAACTTTTGTTTCAGCTGTGATGTTACACAATCCTATTTCCATGGCAAACTTACAGATACATGCTTGTCAAAATTCATAGTTTATTTAGCAAAACTGTCGAGGCACATATGTGCCATGTGCATTCTTCCATTCTTTACAGATATGCTTTTTAAAATGGCAATTTCCTGCTGCAATTAAGTCTCTTACTTGGACTTCAATAGATGCATTTGGCATTGAAAGGAAGTTTGGCTTGGATCCCTATCACTAAGAAGAGCACTGGTCAGCCCTCCCCCCCTCCATGTTCTTCTACTGTTCCATCTTCTATTACAGGCTGTTAAACATCCTCTGTTTTATTTCATATTGCTTTTCCCATCTTGTTATTTGTCCAGCTTTCAGAAGACACCCTTTCCCTGAAGGAAACTGTACCTGGTACTTGCACACATACTAATATCTAGTATTTTGAGCTTTATCTACCTGAGTTGCAAAGGTCTGTTTCTGTGAACTGTGATAAGATCTTCATACAACCCAGCACAGGAGCAGTCTAAGGACAAAGCAGATACCTGTTTTTTCTCAGCATGCAGATGTGGTAGGCAGGCAGTGGGAGAAAGAGTTGTTGCCTCTTTGTTGGGTCTGGAGTGGTGGAAAATAGCAACAAGCAATAGAAATTCATATGCTCAAGCCTTAGTCTCCAGATTATTATGATCTAGGAATCTGATCAAAACACAGAAAACTTCATGGGGTGCTGATGTATTTATTTATTTATTTTTGGGTGAGGAAAAACAAAGAAAAAAAAAGATACTTTTCTTTTTTTTTTTTTTTTCAGTGAGGAGAAGAATTCTTTTCCTGCATCATTGTACTCTTGGTTCTTTTTCCTCATCTCAGTCAACACCCTTCTTTCTTTGGTCTGGTCACAGCACTGATGCATCCCACCCCAGCCTCAGCACTCATACCTATGCTCGAAGTCAGTTGTCACACTGGAGACAATATTGTGCTGCCATCTTTATCCCTTGAAATCTCCCATTCTTCTATCTCAGCTCCAGACCTAGTACTTAGTACCTCTACATTTTCTTTCATGCTTTTCACATTCTTCACTATCAATTATGTTTGTAATCAACTCTGACCTCCAGGCTCAAATGTGTCTTGCTTCCTTTCCACATGGTGTCCTAAGACAAGCTGGTTTTGGCAAAACATGGCAAATACAGGCCAGATTTTCTGCTTCCCATGTCAGCTTCTGTATCAGGGGTGTAGGGCAACATGGTACCATGGATGCCTTTGAAGTTGTCCAGTGTGAATAGAAACCAGCCTGTAACTGCAGAAAGCATGTTTCCATAAAGGATAAGGTAAAGCTGTTTATTTGGAGGATTGTTATCAGACCTGACTGTAATAGGTAAGCCCAAGTGAGAATTTAGCAAAAAAGCAAGGTGTACAACTAAGCAGCCCTGGCTCTAATTTAGTGAGATCTCATTAACAATGAGTGGTGAGCCGTTTCTCCCTTTGCTAATCATTGCTCCACCCCCAACATTAACACAATGTGTGTTATCAAGCCATGATTTAGCTATGAACCAGCTCAAAGCACAGCCACAGCAGAGACAAAATGAATGTTGATACCTGAAGAATAGAAACAAAATCCCTTTCTCATTCTTGCCCGTGTAGTGGGGAAGCAGTTGTGCACTGTGACAAAGCCATTCATTTTGGAAGAGGAAGGGGAGAGAGAATCATAGAATGTCAGGGGCTTGGAAAGGACCTCGAAAGATCATCCTTGCCAAAGCAGGATCACCTATACCAGATTAGAAAGGAATGCATCCAGGCTGGTTTTGAATATCTCCAGAGAGGGAGACTCCACAACTCCCCTGGGCAGCCTGTTCCAGTCTTCTGTCACCCTCACAGTGAAAAAATTCCTCTTCATATTTAAATTAAACTTCCTATGCCTTAACTTCCATCCATTGCCACTTGTCCTGTCATTGGGTATCACTGAGAGGAGCCTGTCTCCATCCTCCTGGCACACAGGAGTAACATGAGGAGGGGGCTGTGCTTTGATCTGCAGGAGGGATCATAGATCAGAGCTGGAGGAGGGCAGTTGAGAGCTTGCATGGGGATGCATATGTAATTTTAAATTCTCATCCAGTAAATCACCCCAACACAGCCTTCTTCTTCCCCATTCTGGCTTGTTCAGGTGTCTCTCACTAGTGGCAAAATTTCTATCTTCACAAGAGATCTCTGTGCAATGAGAACCACTCTGTCCTTTGTCTTCCCAGTTCTGACATGAGAGGAACACCTGGGATAGTGTAGAGAAAGGAGAGAGGCTGTCAGGGAAATCCTGATCAACTGGACATTTTTTTTTAAGAGAAAATACTAGCTAGCTATGGTGAGAGTATGCAGAAAACTGTGTTAGGAGAGAAGCCCCAGAGGAGAATTTGAAGCCCTAGTCAGTCTATATTATTGCATATACATGTCTCATATATTGAAGCAATGAGTGACTTTGAGTACCACCACAATGCCAACTCAGAGCCTCAAGGTTGGACCTAGGAAGTGAGGGAGTAGGTGCTCCATTTGCTGGGCTGATGTACAGGAACATGAAGAGACCTACCTGAATTAGACAGACTTCAGCTTTTTGCTGCACCACAGATAACAATCAAGGTAGGTTATATTTTAAAGTAGTCTATTTTAGGACCAGCAGTTCTTCATGTAGTGTCTTTGAACCTTCCATATGCCATTAGTAGTGATATACACAGTGACCTTCAAGGAGCCATAGCTTTGCATCCTTTTCAAGACTTCAAGTTTTTTTTTCTATTTTGTTTGGTTCATTTTGGTTTGGGAGAGAAAGGATAGAAGGAGAGGAACCAAATGTTAGTGAGATTATTTGGAAGTGAAAGAAGTGTGCATTTGTGAAGGTCACTTGCACAGAAAGGTTTCCTGAAATGGCATTTTTTACAGCATTTCAGTAACTTGACTGTTCTGTGAGGTTGTTAAATAACCAAATCCTTCAGCTGAAGTTTCTCTGTCCCCACTCCTTTCTGTAAAACTGTACAAGGTAAATGTAGTTGTTGCAGTAGTGGGTAGATGAAGTCTCTTATTTGACACAGCTGAAGCTTGATCCACTTACTAGTAATAAATACTGAAGGATAAGCAGAGGCTAAGTTGGACAGAAACCAGAAATATTTGCCAAGTGAAGTTCCTTGGTTTGTCCCAGAATAAATCAAAGGGCCTTCTGAGACAGCTGTCAGGGGTTCAGAATTAGACATATCCTTTTAGTGAAATCAACATAGATTTTTTAATAGATTTCTCCTTGCCTTAGAAGGTATGACAGCACCATCGGGGACACAGTCAGTAACAATAGTCCCATTCTTCCATCACCGCTCTCTAGGGGAACAAGTGTTCCATTTTCACCAGTGCCAGCACCCTCACTCCTTATCTCTCATCCTCCTCCTTTGTTTCTGGCATTATATGTCACCTAGAGAAGTATATATCTTGAAAAATGTTTTGTCTCATTGGCTAGCTTTTATGCTTTGCCTACCTGGTTTTAGATGACCAGAAACTTAAAAGCTACATTAATACCTAACAAGGCTTAGACAGAGATTGCTTGAATTATTCATGCAAAGCACTAATTCATTCTTGATTTAATTTATTCCTCCTCTTGCTAAATGTAGGAAAAATGCATGTATTCTATAACCAGTCTTATTAAGAAGCTCAAGCTACTCCCTCTGATTATGATGGCTTCAGTATCAGACCTTTTTTTCTTTGGAAATTAGTGGTGAGTTACATGCACTTGGCCCGAGCCTTCATTACGCTGCCCTACAGACAGGACAAATGGCTATGTGTAGAGCTAACGGCTTTATTCCCTGCTGTTTTATGCACACGTGTGAATCCAGTCCCTGGAAGCATTCTCCAAATTTGTGAGCAGTCTGTTCATCCATTCTTTCCAATACAGCACTTTTCTACAAATGCCAACATCTGAAAAACTGATTTGTCTCCTTTGCCTCTTTTCTTAGTCTTTTGTGTACGCAGCTACCAACGCAATTATTTAACACGTAAAATCCTTTCTCCAGATAATGCTTTGTTCCTTCTCACTTACATTTATTTCCTTTATCCCTGACACATGGAGAATAACTGGAAATACATGCACTGAAATATGTACAAGGGCAAGTTTTAATAGTCTTTTTTCTGTCAAAGTTTCTTTGAGTGACCACCTTCCTCTACAGCAGGGATTGGCAAACTTACTAGAGCATTATGCCAGGTTTTCAGTTTCCTTACCAAATGAGCCCTTTTACCTTACAGATTATCAAAACACCACCAATTACTTTGTTAGCCATAAAAGACTTCCTTGAAGTGCTTGCCATTTATATACCCAAGGCCAGGACAGAGGACACAGCATGATGAAGTCTGAGAGGTGAAAACAGATTTTTTACGTAATTAAATACATACAAAACAATAACTGAATACATGGTGAACTGGGGTTGTTTAGTCTGGACAAGAGAAGGCTGAGGTGAGACCTCCTTGCTCTGTGTAACTGCCTGAAGGGTGGTTGGAGTCAAGTGGGCATCTGTCTCTTCTCTCTACTATCGGGTGATAGGATGAGAGCAAATGACCTGAAGTTGTGTCAGGGGAGGATTAGATTGAATATTAGGAAAAAAATCTTTACTGAAAGAGTCACTGGGCATTGGAACAGGATGCCCAAGGATGTGGTAGAGTCACCATTCATGGAGGTGTTCAAGAAATGTGTGGGCATGGGACTTGGGAACATGGTTTAATGGCCATGATGGTGTTAGGTAGATGGTTGGACTCAATGATCTTAGAGGTCTTTTCTGTGATTCTGTCAAGGTAGTTAACCTGAACAAGAGATATTTGCCTCATTTTTTTTTTTCCTCCAAAGCAGCCATTTATTTGTGCTAGAAGGACACAAAAAACTTTACATAGGTAAAGTAACCAAGAAAATGATGGAACAATGGAAAAGTAGAAGTTAAGCATTCACAAAATCGTGCAAGTAAAAGTACCAGGATACTGAATCAAACATAGGTAACAGAGTTAATAGTACCAATAGTACCAGCAGTGACCAAGGGCAGCTTTTGATACATATTTAATTAGTATATATCTAGCAGTAACATCACTTATAACTTGTTAAAGTAATTATTGCTATATAAGTAGTAGGTAACATACTAATATGCTGAGTGTGTAAACATTTGGGTGATAAGTTTAATGTTATCATACCCACATACACCTGCAAACAACTAGATTAAGATTTATGGGTGTTTACTACATGGATTTAGCAGAAGTGTTTGTTTGATACTCTTGCTTTCATAGGTAAATGGGCTTCTAAAAGTGTATTTGGGGTGGTTTTTTCCCCCCTAGAGCTTAAACATTTATTTTCCCAGAAAACATTTTGGGAAAATGGGATTCATTTGGCTGCTATGGGTACAAAAAGATGCTTCAGTGCCTCTTGGGAAATTTTTGTGGTGTTCAAGGTAAGAAGTCAGAAGAAGGAGTTAAAAACTAGAAGTGCCACAAGTAGAAATAGATTTTAGAGTCCTTCTACTGGAACACTGTATCATCCCAGTGGAAGTCATTAGACTTTTTTTTCCTCCATATATAATGAAGGACTACTGTGACTCATTCCTGGATTGTAAATGAATTCTAAAAACCTTTCAGAGCCATGGTCAGGGACATCATAAAACCCAACAGCTCAGGATATTATTCCAACCTATAATTCCTTAGCAAGGGGATTATACAGGTCAGCTGCTGCGTAAACTCTGTTTGTGGTCATTGAACTTCAGGTCAAGTCTACTGCTAGGAAATTAATTTTCATTGAAAATGTAAGTGCTGATGAACAAAACCCAAAAGCAATTACCACCAATTCTATCTGTGTAAAGCTAAATGTGTCTTTTTGTTGTTGCTGGCTTAAAATACTAGTGACCAGAAGTCATCAGACATAAATCAACAAAATATTTTCCACAAATTTCTTGTCAAAGCACCTGCTGTCTTTCTTTTTCTCTCAGCTCTCTGGGATGGCAAATGACACCATGTCAGTCTTTTTCACATAAGTACATCATCAGAAATGAGAAATCTTGTTCAAAAACTGTTGCCAAATACTGTCCTTTCCAGCCTGTTTTCCCTTAGTCTCTACTTTTCAAACTATCTGCTTCTTCTGATGTGATTTTATGCTTTTTTCCCCCATTTATTTATTTTGAATTCTTCTCCCCCCCACACCATGTGGCCTAATAATAGCTTGGTAACTGGAAGAACAGTGGGTAGAAAATTGCATGTGAGCTGAAGGATGGCATCCCACTCCCTCCCTCCTGCCATAGCTTAACATTGTCCTTGTGCACAGTTCATCGGTAGAGTGAAAGGTAGATATTGCCCCTGAGAGTCAGGTGTCAGGTCAGGCTGGGAGTGGTGCAGAGGACGATGATATTTTTATTAATTTCTGTAGCCTCTGGAAAGTTACTTCAATGTTGTGTGCCTCAGTTTCTGCATCTGTAGCAAGTGCATGGCTACTGACCTCATAGGCCTGCTAAATCATAGTTCATCAATAGCCGTAAAGCACATTGTGTTCCCCAGATAGAAAATATTGATGTTTTAGAAGGCTTAATTGAAATATTCAGAGAATCTTTTAGAGGTTTTAAAACCTCTACTCCATCCATTAGGAACATCTACTCCAACCCACACATACTGGTCCTAAAACATCACTCTGTCTTTTCATGAAAACCACAAGTTTAGGTATCTTGGTTAGATACTGTGTTCAGAAAATATTGAGTGAAATCCTATCTTTGCCAAAGAGAGTGACTAGGGTTTTATTTCCAATTTAGATTTAGAGTCTCCATACAATATGAGTGCTTATACCCTTTGGGATCATATTCCAGGGGCTTATGGCCCTGACATCTAAAAATGTTTAGTTTGGAAATGACGTTTCCCAAAGGAGTCTGCCCATCACGAGATTTAGTTTAAGGCATCTCTTCTTCCTTGTAATTGGATATTAAATATATTCAGAAATACTTTTAGTAACATCTTGTGGCTGCTGATCTTTGCAAAAACAATAACATAACTATTTTATGACAGTTATTATAGAATGCTGCCTTTCCAAACAACTCAGTCTGCACACAGGAAAGAGCTCAAAGCAATTAAAAAATAAAAGACCATTCTCATTTGAAGAACTGTTAAAGTGTTCTTCAAAGGCTGATACTGAGAAAGTAAAGGCAAAGGAAAACAGGGGAAAAAGGCTTATTAGGGGATCTAGGACATATATGCTTTCTGTGCAATGTAATTCTTAAGTAGAGGAAAATAGATTATAAATGTTTCACTCCTATTAAAAGAAAACGAAGTCTGGACACAAACTTTTGCTTTCAATAAGGCAATACTGACCTTAGTCCAGGAAGTACTGTAGGAATGTAATTTTTTTCCCTTCCTAACAATCAGATGCAATTTCGGCTACAAGGGCTGTGGATACAGGGGGAGGGAAGCAAATCCTACATCACTTCAGATGTTACTGCTTTAATATCCTCAAATGATGCTGGGGTTTAGTGACAACAGGTGATTGACATGACAATGTTTTAGTTAACTGTATGAGTCATGCTGAGAGAAGTCCAGTTAGCTATGGCTGTGTTGCTGTGATGAGCAGAGCTTCAGCAAAACTTTTTCCCCATTAACAACCTGTGCTGAAACCTATGCCTCCACAAAGGAAAAGTGAACTTGAAACAATAACGTGGCACTAAAATCTGCTTCAAGCCACAGAAATTTAACCCCAGCTAGCCTGAATGCTAGATCAGACCTTTAGGGGATGTTCCTTCCTTTCAATGCACCTGTTTCATCCACCTCTACTCATCTGTTTGGAGTATCATCTCCTGCTCCTCAGAGAAGTAGAAAGGGAATGAAAACTTGTAGAGCTTACATTATTCAGGTTAGAGATTGCCTAGAGTAAATTACTTGTTAATCACGCAGCTTGCGAAGAGGACTCTAGGAGATGAGGCAAACAGCTAGTAAAAAATATCAAGGACTCTTGTTTGCTTCCTTCTCAGCAGAATCAAACACAGGATAGGTGGCTCATCCTTGTGGAGGAAGCTCGTGGCAGAGAGGAAGTTGTTCATGCTGCCTCAACAGGATACCTCATCTACTCTCTCTCTTCCTGCTTGTATCCCCGAGGTGTTCTCAGGCCAAACTCTCAAAGTTATGTTTTATAGCTCAGTATAGCTGTTCAAACTGGTATGGCTTCATGATTAATGATTTTCATTTAATGGGGACTAGGAAATGGTAAATTTCTGGTTACAGTGGTATACCTGTGTCTCTTAATCAATGAAAGTAGCATGGACAATTTAGTTCAGCAAATCCTAAAACATGCTGGATTCAGATGGATTTTGCTGCTGTATTTTAAATCATCCAACATAAAATGCAGTTCTCGTGTCTAACTGCATGTCTCAGCCCCTTTGGATCTAGTAATAGATCTCAAGAAAGTTCTGCTGATGCTGTGATTTCAAAGCTGAGCGTGACTTTACTTCCTGCCCCAATTATCAGCCAGTTTCTTTAATAATTCAAAATCCTTGCTAAAATCCTGACCTTAGAGATTAATAAAATGATCCTTTATAGCCGTTCCAAGTCAGGCCGATTAAACACAGATTTGGCACAGGCAACCTGAGAAACTTCAGTAACGTTATTCATTTAGCTAACAGTTACCTCCCCTGCTGACGCACTCCCAATTAATGCCAAGAAAGGCATCTGATCTGGTGGAAGGGGACCGCTTGTTCTGTGCTCTCTATTACCTTGGATCAGTCCCAATTTAATGATAACATCACTGTGTTTTACTCGAGAATGTTAATTATTTTATGGAATTGGGTAGCAGCCTGTCCAGCTCACAAGCTTTTCCGAGGTTTCAGATGACAGCAGGTGTTTTAGAGGAACTGATTCGTCTGCTCCACTGAGAGCACCTAAAGGAAGAAAGGCTTCTTCGGTATGGCAGCAGGTGATTAATTTATACCCTGCAGCAGGAAGCTACCTGAGCTGAAGTATTTTATAATTACAACTGATGGTCTTACTCATATCAGCATGTCAGCTTTTCCAGACCTAGGCTCTTCCTGCAACCAAGCAGCACCAGCTTAGTTTAAATCTGCCTGCACACCTCTGGTTAAACTGATACATCCATACACAAGACAGTAGACTTAAAATTAGGGTTTTGTTACACTAGTGTTTATGAATGCCAGCTGAATCACTGCAAGCTGAATTTAAACCAGTTTACTAGAGTTCATGCCTAAAATTAGTGGGAGTTAGCTGAACCAGTTTAGAAGTTCTCTGCGAGGGTGGTGCGGGGTGAGTGAGTTGTGCTTGGAGGCCACTGGGGAGGAGACCCATTCTAGGGGTGAGAGGATCCCTCTGGCCACTTCTGTCACAGGATCACGGGACATTAGAGGTTGGAAATCATCAGGTCCAACCTGCCTGCCAGAGCAGGGCTATGTAATCTAGTGCAGGTCACACAGGAACACATCCAGATGGGTCTTGAAAGTTTCCAGAGAAGGAGACTCCACAACCTCTCTGGGCAGCCTGTTCCACTGCTCCATGACCCTTACAGTAAAGTTCTTCCTCATGTTGAGGTGGTACCTCCTGTGCTATATTTAATATCTGTTGCTCCTTTCCCTATCACAGAGCACAAGTAAGAAGAGGCTGCCCCTTCCTTCTTGACACCCAGCCCTCACATATTTATGAACATTTTACAAATCCCCTCTCAGCCTTCTCTTCTCCAGATGAAAAAGCCTCGGGTCTCTCAGCCTCTCCTCATGAGGCCGTGCTCCAGTCTTTTCATAGTCCTTGTAGCCCTCCACTGGACTCTCTCAAGTAGGTCCCTGTCTCTACTGAACTGGGGTATTCTAAGTGGGGCCTCACTAGGGCAGAGTAGAAGGGGACTGTGTGCTGGACACACTTTTCTTAGTGCACCCCAGGATCCCATTGGTCTTCTTGGCCACAAGGGCACTTTGCTGTGCCGTGGATAATTTGTCCAGAGGACTCACAGGTCCTTCTGCACAGGGCCTCTGTCTACTAGATCATCTCCCAGTCTGTACTGGTGCAGTTTATTGTTCCTTGCCAGATGCAGGACTCTGCACTTTTCCTTGTTGAACCTCGTTAGGTTGCTCTTTGCCCAGCTCTCCAGTCTGTCTAGCTACCTGTTGCTGCCAGCAGATCTGAGGAGCAGATATGATATGGGGGATGGCTGCAGAATGAGAAAAGTAGGTGGCCTGGTCCCAGGTGGATCCTCAACAGAGAGAAGGGTCAAGGCAGAGGCTGTGGGACATGTGGGGGCTCCCACATGGCAGAGATGACCAGAGGTTTCTGACTCCTGGCCACGACAGGGAGCTGTCCCTCCACTCACAGGCCTTCGAGGAGGAGGGGTACCTTGCAGCAGGTAAAAAGCTGTGCCCAGGAAGGCATCCCAGACCCATGACCACAGCAGGAAGAAGCAGAGGGAGATGACAGAAGATGACAGAGGAAGACCCTCCCCACACCTCCCAGTTTAGCTGCTGTCCAGTGCTTATAGAATCATAGAATCATAGAATGGTTTAGGTTGGAAGGGACCTCAAGGATCATCCAGCTCCAACCCCCTGCCATAGGCAGGGACACCCTCCACTAGAGCAGGTTGCTCAAGGCCTCATCCAGCCTGGCTTTAAACACCTCCAGGGAGGAAGCATCCACAACTTCCCTGGGCAACCTGTGCCAGTGTCTTACCACCCTCACTGTAAAGAACTTCCTCCTAACATCCAGTCTAAATCTCCCCTCCTCCAGCTTTAACCCATTCCCCCTCATCCTGACATTACTAGACCTTGTAAATAGTCCCTCCCCAGCCTTCTTGTAGGCTCCCTTCAGATACTGGAGGGATGTTCATGCACAATTGAGCATGTTCATGTACAATTGCCCCACACAAGCAGGACCAGGAAGTACTCATGCTTTTCTCTCGAATCTTGCTACTGAGAGGAAGGGGATTTAACTGGCTGCATGGCTGTTAAATGCCAGTAGCTTTAGTTTTTACAAACAAATGATCTACTTCAAGATGGCTTTAGAGGTGTCTAACAAAGGACACACTTTGGGAACTGACAATGGCTTTGGAAGTATCTAAGAGTCACCTCCTAGTACCTACATGGAGATCACAGAGAAGATGGAGTCAGGCAGAATTGTAGAGCAGGACAAGAGACAAAAGGCACAGGTTGAAATGACAATGTTTCAGGCTGGGTATAGGCGCAAACTGTCTGCCTGTGAGAGGCAGTGGAGCAGGTCATCCTGAGAGATTATGTCATTTCTGTGCTTGGAATGTTTCAAGCCCCAGCTAGTCCAAGCCCTGAGCAGCCTTGTCTGCCCCAAGAGCTGGCCCAATTTTGGACTGGGAGGTGAGCTGGAACGATGCCATCATCCTATGATAACCACTGAGTGCTTTTAAACCAAGACAACTTTACACACACTGCATCTTGTACTCATCCCTTGGGGTGATCTTGACAAAGTCTGGACAGAAGAGCCAAGATCTACCATCCTTATCTAATCAGGTATCACTTGTGCTAAGATGTAAGGGAATATTCTGCTTTAAATATGAGCCTTAGGATGCTTAACAAAACCACTAATTTTTGTATATACTCTATTTTCAGTCACATGTTCTATGGAAAAGAGCAGACATTTTTCTTTCCCAACTTTTATTTATATGTCTCTTTTCTTTTTTTTCCCCAGTAAATTAGTCACTAATTTAATCATCTTTAAGAATCATATGCTCACCCACACCATCTTTCAAATGAATACAATGAGATAAAGATTATTATTTGCTGAACTGGGGTATAATTAAACATTCTGAATTTAAATTATTTCAATTGACTACAGCAAGAGATCACATAAGTCTCCTATAATTCACTGAGATAACATTTTCATTAATTTTAAATGTTTAAGAATTTTTTGCACTTGTCTTATAATTTAAATTCCAGTCTTTGCTAGCAGGGTTTACTTACATCAATCCAGTAATACACTCCACTGAAAGAAAATAGTTTGTTTGGTTTTTTTTTCTCCTCTTATGGCCATATTGGCAAGTTTCACAGCTGAGCATTATGACAAATACCATATGTTCACCTTCAGGCCAGTGTGTTATTGCTGGTAACTGCATTTCCTGCTGCTGTAGTTGCTCTGCAAAATTAAGAGTGACTATGACACTTCCCTTTTATTACCTTATGTCATCTTAAGTATATAGGCAACTTTCTAGAGTCAGTGCTCCATGAAATGGATAAAAATGTGTGTAGATTTATATTTTAGATTGGTAAAACACAAGCAACATCTGAAATCTCAACAGAAATGAAAAACATTCCAATTGGAAAGATGCCTGCAAAAAATTCAATACCTTTCTGCCTTTATTCATTTCTTTCAGCCTATATTGTTTACAAATCTAATGAAATGTTAGACTAGAACTCCATTTCAGTATGAAATGACTCAAGGGAATACAGTAAATGTCCAGCTTCATGAACAATGTATGACAAAGCTATTGAGCATGTCCTTTGATTAGTTAATCTATTGGCTTGTAACTTTGCTTTTGAGTTAACAGAGATTGTCAGACTGATGTAGCTGAGGAGTTTGCTATGAATATTCATGTAAGCATGCCTATCCTCACTATGGCACATTTTGATGGAGATTTTTCTCTACATGATTTGATTAATTGACTCTCTTAATCAGTTTTTTATCATTTCTGTTTAACATTTCCAAGAAAGAAGGCATAGAAGAACAAGTGGCCAAATCTTCCTTCTCCACAGAACAAAATAGCTGTCAACAGGAGATGAAAGTTCAATAAAAAGATTTGAGTCCAGCTTCCTTTGGGATCACTGAAGAAAGGCTGGCTGTGTAAAAGATTGCAGTGTTCAAGGGATGCTTGGTGTTATTAATCTCTTAACAAATGGTGCAGTTCAGCCAGAATAAACTTTTCCTTACTTCTAGGCTAGTCTCAGGCCAGAATTTAATTTTTTGCTCCACTGCCTGTAGAGAAGCTTTTGCAGGTCTTCCATTCAGTGAATTAGCTTCCTCTCCTCTGACTGGGACATCTTCCTCAGTGCTTTAGTCTGACTCTTCCTCCCCATGCTTACATCTTCCACCAGCTGCAGCCGTTCACTGTGACACTCACCTGCAGATATGAAGCTCTCTAGTTGGCAGCTGTAATGGAAGTTTATAAAACTGCTTTACTAGGTAATGCAATCTTCCAAGTTAGAAAAAGTTGTAAGGTGAAGGAAAAGGGAAAAAGGAAAACAAAAATTAATTCTATGTTAGCAAAGGTGTTATTGCCTTGGCAGGTTCACTGTGGGATCTTGCCATGGCTTTGTAGTATATAGTGGAGAGAGTGTAAGATACACAGTTGGGCACAGTCCACACGCTTAAATACTATTAAATAGTTCCATTTGCACTCACTAAGGCAATGTTCAAGGTGTTCTTCCATCCAGTAGGAGTTTCTTTTAGAAAGTATGTCTGCTCTTCCTACGATGTGTGAGGAGAACTAACACCAAAGAATAGAACCCATAAAGGCCAAAAGAAGATCTGTTCAAGTAACAACTAGCGATACAGACAAACAGAACTTTAGATCTGGTTTCTCCAGTCAGTGTTAATTTGGCCTAACTAGAGATGCTTTCACATCTGTGAGTCACCTCCTAGTCTTCCAGAAAAGCCAAAACAGTTCTTTCTCAAAAGAACAAGCATGTGTTCTCCTTCTATGGAAATGTTCAGGAACAAAAATCATAGAATTGTTTCAGCTGGAAAAGACCTCCAAGATCATTGAATCCAACTCTCAAACTAACACCACCGTGCCCATTGAACCATGTCCTGAAGTGCCATGTCCATTTCTTGATCACCTCCAAGGGACCACCATCTCCCTGGTCAGCCTGTTCCAATGCCTGACCACTCGTTCACTAAATAAAGTAATATCCAGTCTAAACCTCTCCTGGCACAGTTTCAGGTAATTTCCCCTTGTCCTATCACCTGACACTTGGGAGAACAGAGACTCCCACCTCACTCCAACCCCCTTTCAGGGATCTGTAGAAAGCAATAAGGTCTCCTCTTAGCCTTCTTTTCTTCAGGCTAAACAAACCCAGCTCCTTCAGCTTCTCATAAGACATGCTCTCCAAACTCCTCACAAGCTTTTTTGCCTTTCTCTTTACCAGCTCCAGCACCTCAACGTCCTTCCATGCACAGTACTCAAGGTGCAGCCTCACCAGTGCTGAGTATAAGGGCACAATCACTTTTTCATTCCTGCTGGCCACACTATTCCTGATCCAGGCCAGGCTGCTGTCAGCTTTCTTGGACACCTGAGCACAAGACTGGCTCATGTTTGGAGAGTTAGGATCCTGAATCAGTCACTCAGACATACTGGTGGCACCAATTCTTTCTTGACTTTGCGTCTCCAGGTGCCTGAGCTTCCAGCAAGGTTCAGGACAGTTGCAGATACAGAGCTTTCAGCAAAAGTAGGTTGCTTAATTTGCTTGTTCAGTTTTTAATTTAGGCACCTGAATTCATGGCTGTATTCCTGAAAACCTCCAGTGTATCTGGCTATACACTATTAGAAAATTTGGTCAAATTCCATGTATTGGTCAAGGACTGCTCCAGATTTGCTTATTTACATGTTTAAAACTGCCTCAGTCTTAAAAGAAATGCCTGGGCATCTGATTCTTTTGCCAGACTTGGAAGGAATTTTCAGTGCTTGTCTAGTGCATTTTTTTACATAAAATCATGTCTGAAGGATCTGAAGTGCTTGTCCAGAACAGGAAAACGAATACCCAATTCCTCTTTTACCTCCATCTGCCCATCTCCACAAGCACGTTTTTAAGTTTGAGGACCCTCAAACCTATATCTTTCAGGAAAGAATCTTGATAAGAGCCTGAATATTGCTCTGAGATGAGTATATTCTCAGTTCTCAAGGAAAGTAACAGCACTTAAATGTATAGAAATGGAAGGGGGAGAAAAAATTAGAGGCTTGTCTGCATACAGTGTTCTCTAATGAGGACATGCATTAATTTTATTGTGTGGTGTTGCCCAAATCCAAAGATGCTGCTTGATTTGTGTACTTTGTGAACATTTGTCTTTCAGTCAAGGGCATGGATCAGGTATTTAGGCATAGGCTTATCCCTTCCCTCTCTCCTAAACATATCTATGAGTGTTAGGTTAGGTCATACATTCTCATGCCTCCTCTCTCTCATTCATGTGCCTTTAAAGTTGTAAAGGCAGTAAATGAAGTCTTCAAATGGGATTATTTTCTTATGTGTGTTTTCACTATAGAAAACATTGGTAATAGCTGTTTTCCAGCTAATAAAGCTGAAACCTTTTGAGACTGAGGTGTCAAAGGAAGAGATGTTAGAACAAGCTGCTTTATTAAACAATAGCATATTTAGAAGAACACTTGGCTGCTGCTCCACCAAGTATCATATGGAAACACAAGAACAAAATGGTTGTGTTGCTAACAAAATACACAGTGCTATTTTAACAGCAGACCTTAGGGTAGCAAGTTTCAGCCCTATCTCTAACAAAGCTCTGTGGTGACTGTGGAAATTATAAACAAGCTTTTCTAGTATCAGTATTGAGTAATACGATGAAAAAAGAACTGAAAGAAGCCATTAGAAACCAATAGGAAGATAAAGATACATAACACTCACAAATCATAGAATCATAGAATCAACCAGGTTGGAAGAGACCTCCAAGATCATCCAGTCCAACCTATCACCTAGCCCTATCCAGTCAACCAGACCATGGCACTAAGTGCCTCATCCAGGCTTTTCTTGAACACCTCCAGGGACGGTGACTCCACCACCTTGGAAGTGGTGTTTTTAAACTCCTGGCAAGTTACTACACAGGTTAGCATAGTGATGTCTAAAGTAAAATCTGAAATAATTTATTTGAACTTTTCAAAACTATTTTTGCCAAAACACCTGGAGTGTTAAGGGGTTGTTAAAGAAATTAAGTAATCACAAAGTAAGAAAAGCATTGTTGTAAAATGGCAAGCCATAAAAAAGCACAGAAAATAAGTAAATACCCAAGTGTCATGCTGTCAAAAGGCCAGCCAAGTGATGACTGCAGAGCTGCACTATGAATGCTGTCAAATACTGTTCAAATGACAGAAGAGCTGACCTGAAGTGCAATAGAGTGTGAAAAACACCTAACAAAGGGACCTAACAAAGCTAGGTAAACTGGCAGTGGAATGATAGATGGAAGATGGCAACAAAACAGTACCACATTACAGTGGTACAGTACACAAGACAATATTGCTTGTTTTAAAATGAAAAATAACCCCAAACCACTTGGAAGTAGAAAAGACTTTAAAAAAAAGTTCTTTGTCTGCAATGATGGTCAAAATGTGATTGGATGTCTAAATGGGGATAGAAGTGCTTATAAAAGCCATGCTACATTGTATATGTAACATTCTTTATTACACATGTATGAGATCTTAAGACATAATATGTGGGTGCCGGTTTATAAGTACATCAGAGTCTATATATGTACTGAGCTAAAATATTCACTTATCTGCAGAGATGAATTAGTTGAAGCACTAATATTTAATAAGATAGTCCTCTGATTAAGATTTTCCATGCAGTGTTGCCATGTTACACCTCTGAAGTGCCAATACTTCAGCTACTCAGCACGTGCACATGTGCCCATGGAAACATGCACATACAAATTCCTGATGCAGATAAGAAAAATATTTCCCCCTATTTTGCTGCCTTTTATAACATTTTTACCTGTTTATGGGTTTCTTACAGAAATTATTACAAGCAATGGAAAATTTTCCACAGAAATATAAACAGAGTAGATAGGGATGCTGTTTCAGGGAGGAGATGAAGAAAGGTATGAAACATGTCTGAAATCATGGTACAGAGGAAGGCAATCAGGTGGTGGTAGGAGGGCAGATCAGGTGGTAAGGAGATATTTGATGTAGCAAAAACCCCTGAAATGTACAGATGTACTGAATTATCAACCCATAGAACTTAATGCCACACAACTGCTGAGCCCAGGAGTTAAGTGAGATTCAGTTAGTTGTATCAATAACAAAACCACTGAACTATATATGATGTAAAAAGAAACAGAGACAATGAGGCTTAAAATATTTCCTTTAGCAGCAAGGCTTTCAATACTGCTTGTTCAGTGTTTTGAGGTACCTGAAAATATATCTGGTAAGCATGAGCATGATGGTAACAGTGTGATCTGGCAAGACAATGCCACACATCCCAATTTTTCATGTTCCTGTAACTAAAGGCAATATCAATAACTTTGACAACTGTATTTCCACTGTTCCATGCCCCTAAAAGTGATCCTTCAGATTCTAGTAAAACTCAAACCCTATTGATCCAATAATAATACGTTTTTCAGTGCCCTGCAGTAGAAACTGGGCTCTGTGCAGGATGGTCTCTTACATGAGAATTAACTGTTATAAAGGATGGATGAAATTCAGGGTAGGTAAGAACCCTAATAAATAGACACACACATTCTTTTGTCATTGATTTTGAACACAGGTGTAAATCTTCAAATGTTACAAGCAGTTGATGTCCACTTATTTATAACACTCAAAGATCAAAATAAATCAAATCTCTCAAGTGTTTAATGTGCTGCAGAAATGGAGGAAAGGTCCATTCTGGTTAGAAAGGCCTATAGAAGATAATTTAGTTGTCTTAATTTGCATGTTAATACTAAGCCTAACTGGATGACTTAGGGATCATTACCTTTGCTCAGCAGTGACTAAATGCTCCTTCTGTGTGCAGTCCTTAGGATCACGTATGCCTGCCAGTGCCAGTTTTCATTCTGGTACCATGGGCTGGTGACTGAAGTGCTTGGAAGAGGACTGGATGCTTTGGCAATTCCATGGGTTGTATTTTTATACTGGGATTGTTAGCTTTACTTCCATCTTCCACTATTGAAATTGCTGGGAAGTTTTGACTCCACAGCTGGTGAAAATCAGTGGCCTATGAGAGGAGAAAGTAATTGTGATTATCTTCATCTAACAAAAAAACCTCTTCAGTTTTTCTCTTAGTTTAGTTTTTGTTTTGGTTGGTTGTTTTGGGGGGTTGGTTTTGTTTTGATTGTCATTTCTGTAGGAAATAGGTAACCGACTCAAGGAAAACTAGAATCAGAGATGAAGGTTAGATACCAAAATCAATCTGCCTACACATCATGGATCCACAAGAAAGCAGGTTGCATTTACTACTGCTCATGGGACTTGCTGGTTTCTTTGTTTCTTTCCTGTTTTTTTAAATAAAAGAACCCAAGACCTTTATCATATTCCATGCCAAACATTTAGAATAGAATATAATAGAATCAATCAGGTTGGAAGAGAGCTCCAAGATCATCCAGTCCAACCTAGCACCCAGCCCTAGCCAGTCAACTAGACCATGGCACTAAGTGCCCCATTCAGTCTTTTCCTGAGCACCCCCAGGGACGGTGACTCCACCACCTCCCTGGGCAGCCCATTCCAATGCCAATCACTCTCTCTGTGAAGAACTTCCTCCTAACATCCAGCCTATACTTCCCCCAGCACAGCTTGAGGCTGTGTCCCCTTGTCCTGTTGCTGGTTGCCTGGGAGAAGAGACCAATCTCCACCTGGCTACAGCCTCCCTTCAGGTAGTTGTAGACAGCAATGAGGTCTGCCCTGAGCCTCCTCTTCTCCAGGCTAAACAACCCCAGCTCCCTCAGCCTCTCCTCATAGGGTTTGTGTTCCAGGCCCCTCACCAGCTTTGTTGCCCTGCATTTTTGTTGCCTTATTTTGTACAGATTGCCTCAAAAAGGAGTCAGAATACATTTACTTTCTCTGTCCCTTAGTGGAATATTTTTTTTCAACTGAAGTGAAATATTTGATGTCAGGGGCATGTCTCTATCACTATTCTTGCCCTCCTCCTCCTGCCCCTATTGCCCTAGTTATACCAGGTACCTCTGCTTTCTCTCAGTCTGCCAAGAATTGCAAAAGAAGCTCTGAAGCGTCTTGGACATATCTGTTCCTTTTCAGTAGCATGTTCAGCTCCTCCCTACATCTCTACTCAAATACCCTTTACAAAGAAAGCCCTGATATCTTTGCATCCCAATCTGTGCTGGCTTGAGGACCTTCCCCCCCCACTATTGGAATTTACCAGATCAGGTCAGATGGCTTGGAAATAAGATAAAGCTACATTTACAACAAAGCTAAATTTGCAAGCATATATACACAATATATTTACATGTATTTACAATTACATACAAATTAGAAATACAGAAATCCAGACTCCCCTCTTGGATAAATGAAAGAAGCCCAGAAGGGGCTCAAAGCCACCCTTCCTCTCTCAGATGGACAAACAATCAGCAAAGTGTACTTGTTGTCTGTCAGTGGAAGATATTAGAGCGGAGCGAAGGAGAAGTGAAAGGAGCAAGGGCTCTGAGGCAAAAGAGACAGAATTAATTACATTTTGGCTTTTTATCCCTTTTAGCAAACCAATGAATGATATGGATTTTAACATTATTTTCTTTTTACTGCCAATGATCTAATTTCTCTCATTAGAATATTCCAATGAGCCTCAAACCAACACACAATCCCATAACAGTAACTGAGTAAACTCCCTAGTGATTAAATGACCTAGTAGCTTTTTGTGGTCTTACAACCACAAGTGCCAATGTTTGCAAAGCTGGAGTCAGGAGACCCTCATTCCCACCCTTGTCCCTGCAGGACACAAGAAGTAGAACTCTTCCTGTGAACAACTTCTAATTATAAGAACTGCTGGAGAGACTCCAGCGGAGAGCCAGGAGGATGACTAGGGAGCTTGAGCATCTCCCCTAGGAAGAGAGACTGAAAGACCTGGGGCTGTTTAGTCTGGAGAAGAGAAGACTGAGAGGGGATCTGATCAATATCCATAAATATTCAAGAGGTGGGTGTCAAGTGGATAGGACCAATTTATTTTCAGTGGTGCACAGCAGTAATATAAAGGAATAATGGATACAAACTTAAAAACAGAAGGTTTCACCTCAATGTGAGAAGAAATTTCTTTACAGTGAGAGTGAAAGAGCACTGGAACAGGCTGCCCAGAAAGGTTGTGGAGTCTCCTTCTCTGGAGACTTTCAAAACCTGCCTGGATACATTGCTGGGTGGACTACCCTAGGGGATCTTGCCTTGGCAGGGGAGTAGGACTTGATCTCTGGAGGTCCTTTCCAACCTCTAGCATTATGTGATTCTGTGAATTGGAATAGGTCAGATCCTAATAACAACCATGTGGTTCATTCATATGATATTTAGTTTTATTTCTCAATTGAAATGAAGCTTCTTTTGTATAGTGCAGAGTTTCATTTTTAAAGGTTCAGGTAGTTCCTGAATTGTAGTTTCCAACATGTTCTGGGGCAGCTTTGGTGAAAGCAGCAGAGATTGCCTCAGAAGATGAGCAGTGTAAACTCAGCCAGTGCATTACACAGAAGACAGCACATTGATTTGTTTGTTCTTTTGCCTTATTTATTCTGGACCTGAGCAATAAGGTCCAAAAACTTAAAAAGATTGCCTGTAAAACCTGTTGCCAAGTAGATTAAATCAGTCACTTGATGGCTGCTCTGTACAGGTTCATTACAGCACTGAATCACTGAATTGAGATCCATGTTCATTCGCTCTGCGTTTGTATAAGGACTACTTTATGTTCCTTAGAGGATCCTTAATGTTGTGTTATTTTAGCTTTCTGCATTTGAATATGTATCTTAATACTGCCTTATAATTCTGTTCCTAATCCCAAAAGTGTGCTAATCGATATGCTGTTTGCCTTTTTGATGACTATTTTGATAAAAAATCAGCAGTAGATGTTTATATTTGCAGACTGAAAAGGAATTAGAACACTCTTTATTACTGTTAAAATAACCTTACTTTCTTTCTTTCTTGCTTCCTTTCTCGCTGCCCTGGTAGGGCATAAATCCTGCCAGGCAGGTTTAACCCTGGCTCTCCTCCTCCTGTCGTGTTGTGGGCCTGGAAGTGAGTAAGATGAGCAAACAATAAGGGCTAATAACAATAAGATGAGCAAAGCCTTGAGGGCTAGGGGACGTAGCACCACTTGTCAATTCTTGTGCTGCCCTCACCATGCCTGCATGGTCAGAGAAGGCACTAAACTTTTAATTCATTGGCCAGAACAATGGTGCTAGTGCCTATTGGACAGTTTGATTTTCAAATTAAGTATATAAAGGGGGATGATTTAGAAACTGCCTTCCTGCATTTGGCACAGAGCCTTCCTGCCTCTCTTTGTTTGCAGCTCATTAAAGGCAGCCATGTCTTGCAGCTAGCACTAGTGGTTTAGCAGCATCTCCTTCCTCCTCTGCCTGAAATATTTGTGTTTTACCCTGGGGTCACATTGCAAGTTTGAAAGCATCTTTAATACAAGAGACTTAGGAATCAAAAGAGTCATAAGTGCATCTGCTGGAATGAATGCAAAGACTCCATAAACATAGCTGGAATTTTTCCTGGTTTCATGTTGCTATTTTCCAAGTTCTGATTATTTAAACTCTTTAATTCTGTGCAATTGCTTCCTGTTGACCAAAAATCCTAAGAACCTCTGGGAATGTTCCCGATTTTAAAATATTATTAATACAGAAATTAATAGTCATAGTTCATAAAGCTTACTAATTTTTGGTACACTTGGTTCCTTGCTTTCTTTCTTGCTTGATTTCTTTTCTTTCCTTTCTTCCAGTAGCAGTAAGCTCTTAAAATATTTGGAAAATATTTGGTTGTTCACCATCAAAATAACAGACTGCTTACACTAGGATTATTCATCACAATCTATCATTTAAAAGACTATTTGGAAGGTGAGCCAGGTGATTTTATTTCATGTAGGTGTTCCGAATTCTTCCCCTGTGCTAGTTTGAGCCTAGCTAGAATGTTTTGGTGAGAAGAATTAGATCATAGGCTGAGAAATGAAAACAATGGTGAGGTCTACTTTGCTCACAGTCTTGCTGAGATGTGTAAAGAAGAAAAGCAAAACAAAAGATAAAGTCACTTTGCTCTGCACTTTGCTGGGGCACTTCACTTTGGGCTGTGCTCTCAGCTCTTTGCCTGCTGGGGAGAGCTGGGGCTGCGGCTGAACTCCATCTTGCTTTCTAACCTCACCCTCCATTTGCTTTGCTGATTCACCTTTGCTTCTTAATCCTCTTGGCCAAACCTCCATTATTCCTTGGGACTGGGGTAAGGTTGAGAGGGGTAGGGGAAAGGTGAGGGGTGGTTGAGAGCCCCTCCTGGGGACTCAGGTTTTTGGGAGGGGAGTTGTGTCTGTATTACCTTTTTACATTGTCTATTTCTGTCTATAACTGTATATACTGTAACTATCTGCTTGTAAATTGTGCCAGCTGTAAATATAAGCTTCATTCAAATTTCCAGAGCCAGCTGAGGCTAGTCTGGGTGATTTCTAAGGTGTAGGGGGGGCAGGGGATACCCAAACCATCACACCCCCTCATATGAGTACATATGTTTTCAGGAAAACACTATAGGTTGTTAATTTCTGGTTGCAAGCCTCAGAGAGCCTAAGCTGACCGAGCTAGATACGCAGCATGAGATGTTGCTTTTCTCCTTACTCTTGGATCAGAAGCTGGCTCTCTGGCAGCCAGAGTGTGCACCCATGGAGAGCTCTCTAGAGCATTTGACTTTTTTTTCCCCAAAGTGTGCTTAAAACTGAAAAAAAACAAGGGTCATCTAGAATATTCACAGATCCAAAGACATTAACTTATTCTTCAGTGGTTAATAGCTCTGCTAGGGTAGATATTGGGGGCTATTAACCACTCCAGTGTTAGCATTGGACACAGGCATTATGATGTCATATGCCAAAGGCAGAAAGATTTCTTTTGGATCACTTGAGTTTATGAATGACAGGGGGCATTTTTTTCCCTTGCAACTTTTTTCCATCTTTCTTAGTAGGTGTGCTACTTACTAATGTATGCTGCAGTAAATGTTACTTACTCTTTTTGTTTCTCAAGGCAATTTGTAATTCACAGAGGGCTGGGGACATGTAATTCACAGAGGGTTGGGGACAGCTGGAAAGCAAGGCAGTGATCCTGAAATTTGCTGAGACTGAAGGCAATGGTGTGTTGATGGCCACCTAAGTTTCCTGAGTGTATTTTGTGTTACGTTAACTGGTTGTTACAGATTGTCGAGCATGTTTAATGAGTGCATCCACTTCCCTCTGGTAAACTCTGGAAACAAATTTGAATACTTATTAACATATATGAATTAACCACATGTGAACATTGTAAAGAGTTCTGCAGGGTACAAAAGTATCACTGTGGTTTACCCTGCTGTTTGAATCTCGGTTTGTCACTTGTCAGAAAGAATAGTCTATAAATCAAAATAGATAAATTGCTTCTTTCTAATAAGGGAAACAGTATTAATAGAAAACTGATTTAAATGCTCATAGCTATGGGTACTTTCTTTCCTGTCAGGCACAGCATTGAGAAGATACAGAGAGGAATAACTGCACAAATCAGTATACTAGTGAGAAGAGCAATAAGGAGGGCCCTCTGTGCTAGCAGCAAACTGAACCTTTCCTTATTTCAGCAAAGGCTAGGGTCCTTGGGAATGGTGAGCTACACATGGTCTTTCCAAGGCTACCACTCCTTTAATATCATCTCATTTTTCTAGACCAACATGCACATTACACTATTGTGATATTTATTGTTGCCACAAGCTGAAGTATGGTCACTTCTAGGCAAAGAAATATGTTTTCTTCTAGGAAAATTCAGCAGGTAAGAGGGTTTTAATCATAACATGCAAAATAAATCAAAAAGAGTCATTTTGAAAAGTAGCTTTTGATCCAGTATAGCTTTTTCCCAGTAGATTTGATCAGATAACTGGTTGAATTAATTGGTACTTGGTGTGGGAAGAGATGCTAAATACTTCTGCCTGTCAATTCATCCAGATATACAGAATAATCTAAAAAAGCACATGCAGTAACTGGTGGCAATGAATTCTGAAACAGCTGACAATCATGAATAATGCAGTAAGGTAAAAAAATATTGTGCTTGAGAGATAGTTCACAGGTTGTTCTACTAGCACATTCTTTAAATACAAGATTTTGTTCATAAATGGAACTTTTCATGTAAATGCCACTAAATTAGACACTAAACTATGAAGTTAAGCTTACAAAAAAGCAGTGCCAAATCTGAAACCTTTAAATATAAAAAAACCCCTGAGTCCTGGAATGGAAGCTCTAATAAAATTACATGTCTGCAATTGAAAAACAAATATTGTTTCTTCCCTGGTTCTATGTATAACAGATTAGGAAGTAGACGTATTTGGAAGGATGCTCCTGCACAGACTCTCTCATTTGTTGCAAATCCAAAGTCCAGTAGAAAGGGTTTCAATGACTTCAATGGACTCTCTTGAGGAAATATGTCCACATTCCTTATCTTAAGCATGTAACTTGGTAGTGTAGGTGATTCCAGTATTCTCTGACACTTAACCCAATACATTATTCTATCTTGTTTGAGTGTAGTTGTGGTAGAGTTAACATTTCTGCCTATGTACACATCCTTTTTGCCTTCACCAGCTCAACATAAGACTGCAGGAATAGTGGTTCTGGATGTTGCTAAATGTTCTCCAAGAATGACCAGAAGCAGAAAATTAAGAATGGAAAATAAGAGTATTTCAGTGCTACTTTCCCAGGTTAGTCTCTTAGCCTCTGACAGTTTACAGCTCAGAGATGGTGGCCATATTCAGCTACACTCAATGGGTGTCTCTTACATGAGCTACCTATTTGTAACAGAAATCCCTGCTACACCCTCTTAGAATGAGCTCAACAGCTTACCATGAAAATTGTCTTTTTGATACTATACTTTTGACCTGGTGGTTTGGTTTTGGTTTTGGATTTTCCCCTCCAGTCTATTTGAATACCTTCCTTTTCTCATGGTTGCTTAGTTTGCCTAAGAACTGTCAATGTCCAAGGTGGCCAAGACCCATTTGAAAGCCTAAGAAGCTCTTGTGGGTTGCTTTCTGACTCAGGAGTTAGCAAGGCAGGACTTCCTTCACAAAGTCCATGCTGGCTTTCCTGTGATGTGTCCAAATTATCCACACCATCCTTTTATATTCTTTATTATAGTATGTAGTATAGTGTAGTATAGTATAGTATGTATAGCTTTCATCAGAAAAGCAACTTAGATTTTTGCTCTGGGTTCCTTAAACTCCTACAGAATTGTCTGGGTATTTTTAAAATAGATGCTACCTGTGTGTCCCCAAATCCAGAGGGTCATCAAGGAACAGTGTTGAACTGTCACACAAGACGAGAGTGATTGCCCAGAGTATGGTCTTCACTGTATTAGAAAAGGAGAATAAGCATCAGACTGCCATGTCCTACTTGCCACATACAGGTAGAAGGTGAATATGTATATCAACTTTTAAAATAAGAAAGATAAGCACACAGTGAGTTACACATAGTAGGGTTTAAAAAGACACTGCCATGCAGTAGCATTCAGAAAAAGCAAGTCTCAGAAATGATCTGTCTTGGGTTTGATTTTTATGTACACAGGCCACACTTGGAATCCTTGCACTATTTTCCAGGGCGATGGTTACCCTGCCATGTAAGAGAGGTTTCAAACCCAGTCCAAGTGACAGGAACAGAGTTTATGTGTATGCTATGAAGCTGCAGCCTCCTGCAGATCAGGGCTATTGTGCAGACAGCTGTTTGGAGAAATCCAGACCGGATCCAGGGGCTCAGAGAACAATTAAGCTGTGTGGACAGTCAGTAATCAAGCTTGCACTCTGGCCTTGTTTTATTTAGGACTATAGAGGCACTCAGTGTGATCCTTCCAACAAACAGGAACAGCTTGTAAAAGGATAAAAGAAACAGAATGATTTCTGAGTAAATAATCTGATCTAGGGCATGATGTAAACCACCAGCAGAGGCACTTTGGTACAGGGTGAAATCATTAACGTTATGTAAGGGCTGAAAGCATTCTCAAAAGGCTGGTGTGTTTCTATCAGAACATGGATCATGCTCTTATTGATATTCAGCATCCCTTTACTCCTGAAGCTGAGGCCACTTCAGAAGCTCTAAGTAAATTCTATTTAGGCTGCAAAATTTTGATGTTAACTGAACTGAAAAGGGCTCTCCTGATGAGCTCCTTTATGGAGAAATGGACAAAGCTTTAATTTGGAACAAATGATTGCACCTATCTTTTTGACCTGACTCTGAGTCACAGAGCTAGATCGAAGATGTGACCTAAGAAAAAACAAAATGGAGATGGGTGGGACTGCTTCTGCTTCATCCACTGGTCTAAAAGACAGATGCTGGTTTTGGTGGTCAAGAGCTGTAACCAT
Source organism: Tricholaema leucomelas (assembly GCA_013400475.1). Classification (NCBI taxonomy): domain Eukaryota; kingdom Metazoa; phylum Chordata; class Aves; order Piciformes; family Lybiidae; genus Tricholaema lacrymosa; species Tricholaema leucomelas. The sequence continues at coordinate 58,164 of WAAF01017500.1, read as the reverse complement.
GAGCATTGCAAAGGAGAAGAGTGGTAGTGAGGAGAGTGCCTTTCAGGCCAGTGCTCCAGATTCTGAAATAAGCTGTAGTTAACTGGCTTTCAGCCTGAGGTTTCTTTCCACAGGTTATTTCCCTGAAAATTAATTAAAGGAGATGTTCTCATAGTACAGTTCCTATATCCTGATACAAAATCTTCACTGTTCCTGGTCTAAATGCTAAACATTAGCTACTTAATACCAGTAAATTTGCCCATAAAGTATAGTTTTCAAAAGCATGGTAGAGATGGCTCATAACCCAAATGAACTATTTCACAGATATAAAAGCACATGATTGACACATAGTGTACAGTCAAGGGCAATACTACCCTGAGAAGCTTTCAGCAGTCACATCTAATGCTGCATTGTGCAAAGTTCAAGTAACAAATAATGGGCTTCATTAGAAGAATCCAGAGTACGCTGATCCGTCACTGCTGAAAGCCCAGCTGAACGCCAGCTACAACAAATGGTGGTTATTTCTTTCTCAGCACCAAAGCATTTTGTCTTCTGGGCCTCAGAGTGTGATCTCCACAGCACAGGAGAAAGGAGGTGTTGGCTTAAAGATGTGGTTCACACTGCCCAGGAAAATGATCTTGGGTCTTAGTCTTCCTTACAATCACCTCAACAGACCTTTTTGTTCATGCCATACTGTGTGATGTGTAGTGCTGCCCTCCGTCTAGCAGAGCATGGCTCACTGCCCCAGAGCAGAAGAGCTGGACAGGGAACTCAGACAAAGGTGCTGCCTACCCACTCATAAATCAACACTCTTTTGGCAATAGTAGCCAAGCCTGAGTGTCAAGGATATTTTTTGCTAATCACAGAATCTATCAGGTTGGACTTGATGATCTTAAAGTCTTCTCCAACCTAAATGCTTCTATATGCTTATGACTAAAGAGTCTCAAACAAACAAATAACCCCAAACCCAACAAAGAAAATGAAACAAAGAAAAAAACCCAACCAACCAACAACAACAAAAACCCAACAATGACAAAACAACCAACCGAACAAAAACAAACAAACAAGGTTAAAGAACCTATGGAAGACCCAAAACATTCACTGTTACTGAGATGCTGAGGAAATGAAAACTGCACTCAAAAATTAATATAGGCTACCACTATCAAAAGGATGTTAGAATAGAATAGAATAGA
>WAAF01017500.1:1115-56785 GCA_013400475.1 Tricholaema leucomelas | reverse complement strand
GTGTGGCCTGACCAGTGTTGAGTACAGGGGAAGAAGAACCTCCCTCCTCCTACTGGCCACACTGTTCCTGATACAGGCCAGGATGCCATTGGCCCTCTTGGCCACCTGGGCACACTGCTGGCTCATCTTCAGCCTACTATCCACCAGTACCCCCAGGTCCCTTTCCTTCTGGCTGCTCTCCAGCCACTCTGTCCCCAGCCTGTAGCGTTGCTTGGGGTTGTTGTGGCCAAAGTGCAGAACCCTGCACTTGGCCTTGTTAAATCTCATCCCATTGGCCTCTGCCCTCCCATCCAGCCTGTCCAGGTCCCTCTGCAGGGCTCTCCTACCTTCCAACAGATCAACACCTGCTCCTAGCTTGGTGTTGACTTATAATTGTGTAGGCAGCACCTTTCTCTATCTCAGTTCCCTGTCCAGCTCTTCTGCTCTGGGGCAGTGAGCCATACTCTGCTAGACAGAAGGCAGCACTGCATACCACAAAGTGTGGCACATATACACTTAAAATCCTTTCTGAATGTATCTAAGTGAAAGCTGTGTAAACTGAAGAGAACACAACATGACAGGAAATGTAAGGCAGTGTTTACCCCAATGTAATTTCCAATCAGTGGAACTACAGTTTCGTTTCAGGGAATCGGGGAGGCTGTTGTTTTGGATAGGAACAAATTTAGGCAAATGGCAGCTGCAACTGCTCTTCTGCAGACTTAGGCATCTTCAAGTAACAGACTAAGACTGTGTGTATGAATATTATTGCCTTTTCAAATAAGTTGCAGTGGTTAGTTGCAAAGTATCTCTTTGATTCATTTGTTTCAGAACACAAACCAGGTATATTTAGCTAATCCTTTAAAATTCAGCTCTATTACCTTCTTTCATTAGCCTCTCTAAAATGCATTTATATTTTAAAGAGGATTAATCTTTCCTAAAATAAATCACAGTATTCTCTTTAGCTATGGCACATCTTAAGGTTTGCACAGTTTAAACTATTTAAGTGTTGATTTATGTTGCCTAAATAATTCTATTAAAGCTAGAGAGAATAAGACTGACATTAGGATTATTTTATTACCGAATGTGTTGGATAGAGATCTTGCTGAAGACCTGATTCTTTCTCAATTATTGTCCAACACCTCAATTTGCCCCTCTTTTTTCCTTAAAACTGCAAGAAAGAGTGAGGGGTGCAAAATAATAGGAAATCACTAGATTGTTGTAAACATTTATTTGACAGAAAAAAAAACCCAACCAACAAAAGACAACCAAACACAAAAATCCTCCAAAGCAGTAGGTGGACTTCCTGTATGCTTATATTTACAGCTGGCACAATTTACAAGCAGATATTTACAGTATATACAGTTGCAGACAGAAATAGACAAGGTAAAAAGGTAATACAGAAACACAACTCCCCTCCCAGAAACCCGAGTCCCCAGGAGGGGCTCTCAACCACCCCTCACCTTCCCCCTACCCCTCTCAACCTTACCCCAGTCCCAAGGAAGAATGGAGGTTCGGCCAAAAGGGTTAAAAGCAAGGTGAAGCAGCCAAGCAAAGGAGGGTGAGGTTAGAAGGCAAGATGGAGTCCAGCCAGCAGCCACGAGCTCTCCCCAGCAGGCAAAGCTCCCCAGTGAAGAGAAGAAGCAAGTGCTGTAATCTTTGTTTTGCCTTTCTTCTTTACACACCCCAGCAAGACTGTGAGGGAAGTAGACCTCACCATTGTTTTCATTTCTTAGCCTATCATCTAGTTCTTCTCACCAAAACATGCTAGCTAGGCTCAAACTAGCACACATGGATACCTGGAAATGTTAGTGAACCCTGTTCTGCTTTCCAGGAACCTGAACACAAGTTGTCACATAAGCATATCTGAAATCCTTAGGTTTCTTTTCTCCATACTGTAATTCTGCTACAAATATTAATCTGCTATTTTTTCCCCATCTGATTTGAAATACATGGAATGCTCTCACTTCCAGAAAAGAGTATTATGGTGACTCTGCAGAAGGTACACTCTCTAGTAAAATGCAATTGGATACGACCTGTGAAATTCTCAGTAGAGGTGTCCTCTCTTTCACATGTGCTCTGTTTGGTCTGAAACACAACTTGCACTCAGAAAGAGTGATGGAGGCTCGGCACAGAAAACAGCAAGCATACCAGTCAGCCTGTGTTGCTTGGGGCAAAATGAGGACATGTATGTTTTCCTTTGGGTGGAGATTTTAAAGTCATTGCCAGTGGCTTACGTATAATTCCTTGGATTTATTAAAATAGTTGGCTTTAATAGGTGAGTGGGGTTAGAGCATGAATGAGGAATTTGGTCACAGTTCAGCCACTGATTTTCTGGATGATCTCTTACTAGTCACATGCCAGGACTTTCAGAAAGGACCTGGAATTTGAGGTGTTCCAGTTTAGAGTCACATTCATTATTGCTTTTACTTTTCAAATTTATTTAGAAGGAACATTTGAAGGCATAGCCTATTTGTTTCAGGTGAAAACAAAGGGATTCCTTTGGAACAAGTCAAGTACCTCTTACGCAGGCTTTTGGTGTAAGAAGGTGTTTTTGGAAAATCACATTTTGTTGCTTACTTACCTATATGATGGACACAGCAATGTTAATCATGTAAAGCTCTGTCACCTCCTCTAAGGGCGTTTAGCTCAGCTTCATCTGAAGTTGCTACAAAACTGCTGTGAAAGCTAAAAATCAAGTGTTCCTATCTTTCAAGCCTACAGTCAAATGTTTGTACATCAATTTGCATTTTGAACCCATGCATATTTCAAACTGGTTCACAGTGCATTGAGAGTGGAGGCAGATATGAGAGGTATCTTAAGGACAGCTTCTCAGTGTGCCAGTTGGGTGCTCTTCCAATGGGATTTCTCCTAAGTACCCATTTGACTACATTTTGTTGCCTGGAGCAGGGGAAGGAAGAGCCCCACAAACCCTTCATCTTACCTGATAGGGTTAACCAGTGCTGAGCATCCCCAGAGGTGAATACAAAGGAGAAAAATGGATATGTAACCATTACACCTGTGAGTCTTTGCCAAGCTTGCATTCCTACTTGCTCTCCAAGGGAAATGATTCACTTCTGAACGTGCTAGCACAGCTGGGTCAGGGCAGTATAACTGTAGTTTGTGAGGCCATGCCACCTGAACCCCAGCAAATGGAAAACTTCAACTTTCTTGTCATCCTGGATGCATCTTGATCTTTGCTAAAGAAAGTTTGATAGAAAGTTCGGTCAAACAGGCAGTGACTATCTTTTTATTTCAAGCTGCAATAGAGAAAAGGAGAGTGCTTTGCAGGGTCTTCATGCAGGATTATTTGTTGTAGCCAGCTCACCTACAAATTATACAAATTCTCTTCTTGTGAATAATTGAAGTCTAAAGAGGAGGCTTTGGCATTTCACAGTGGATGTACCAATTCCCAGATTCAGAGAGCACTTAGGTGGAGGTGGGGAGCAGTGTTTTGGGGGATAGGACTTAACTCTTAATGACTATGAAGGCAGATAGACAACAAGGGAAGTGGAAACCTAAGACTGGGATTTGAGGTTTGAAGGAATTTTAGGAAGTGTCAATAAATGCAGGCATTTTGAGATCCTTGGAGGGATACAGCTTAGAAAGACAGAGGCCCGTGAGAGCAGGAGCAGGGATCACAGCTGTCCTGACAGATACATACCAGTCCACAGCAGGTATTTTACACTTCCTTATAATGTCTGCTGCTACTTACCATCACAGACACTCTGGATCAGATTAACTGCCTATCTGCAAGCAAGCTTTGGTGACTGGACAAGTAAATCTGCCCTGACTCTGAGACTTTCCAACAATCCCTTCAGTAGGAGCGATTTTCTATGATTCAGAGTCCAGTTCAATGCAACTCATGTGTAAATATGATTATATTAGGATGTAAAATTGGACACAAATGACTGAGTTCACTTGGTTTCCACTGTAGGAGAAGGTGCTTGAAAAAGGATGAGGAAAAAGGAGCTGCATTTATAGTACAGCATTGCATCATTATATGCTCATTAATTAGAACAACTGAGAGATCTAATTCTTTTTGAGAGGTTGTTTGGGTTTTTCTAATGTGGCAAGTAGAAAATAGAAGGGAAGTGATGTGAGTTAATTGAATTAAAATGTATCTTGCAAAAGGCAGTAACAATCTCTTTAAAGTGTTCCTCCTTTTCCAAGTAAGACCTTGTGTGCTATTAACTGCACACTCAAATCCAGGCCATTTCCTCACTGCTTCATTAAAATGCAAAATCTCTCCACAAGCAACTCTTAATACCTGCTTAACAGGTGAGGAGTCTGGATTTTGATGCTATCTCCCATCATGAATCTGCTGTGCATCCCCTGGGAAGTCTTAAGTCACTGCAATGCATTCCCTGTATTCCTGTTAACTCCTTTTGTTAGTTATCTCCCATAAACTGTCAGTCATGGCTAATATAGTAGATGACAGGGAAGATGGATGTCTCTCCTCAAAAGATCATCACTAATCTATTAAATGCACTGAAGTGTCTCTCCTTACCATTTCATGATGAATCTCTATATATTACACTAGGTTCAGGATATCTGTTGTAGCTCAGTAAACAAGTAAACATAATAATAGCTTTCCCCATTGCTTTTATCATTTTAACCAGAAATTTAACAGCATAGATAATTTTGCTTTTCTGTTTGTTTGATTGGTTTGTTTTTAAAATGTCAAGTTTGAGGAAAAGTTTCAGGGGGAAAGGTGTGCTATGATTTTGTTGGGTGTGTATTTTAGCAGAAATAATTTCAGCTTTCACAGATCAGTGGATCACATTGTTCTCTAAGCAAACTAAGTGGCCAAGGAGCAATCTCTAGGATACTGTTAGAACAGTTATTATTTCCTAGTACCTTACTAGGTGTGAGCGAGAGGAAAAACAGGTGGGCATACTGGAGGAATTCTTTATAAAGAATCATAGAGTGGTTTAGGTTGGAAGGGACCTCAAGGATCATCCAGCTCCAAGGTAACTGCCACAGTAGATTAAATTCAATGAAATAATGTGATGCCCTCTTATTCTTAATACATAAACACTAGTAATCCACAAGTTAGTTCAAATGCTGGTAGCATATCACAGGAACTAAGATGGTTCAAATCAGTTATAAGTAACAACAATTAATTTCCCATAGTTTCTGCTGGTTTGTGTACAGTGCACACATCTGTGTGATTTTTAGATAGCTAAGAGTCAAACATTTAGCAGTACTGCTTTTCCTGAGTGAAGTTTCCAACATTTGATTTTTCAAAGGGCTATTTCAGGGGGTTTAAAATGTATGTTAACTTTTCCTCACTCACTGTTAGACTTTCTATTTACTCTTAAAGATTAGAAAATTGTGCGACGTTACACTGCGCTTGTTAAAATCTTTGGGATTATGATAGAAACAGAAACAGTGAAATGTCTGCCTTAGGCTTCTGCATCTTTTGGAAAGGAAAATCTTTTCCAAGGAACAGCAATTGCTGAGGTTATTGCATATTTTTTTAGAGAGCTTATAGAAAACAAGAAAAGACTGGATGAGGCATTTAGTGCCATGGTCTAGATGATTGGATAGGGCTGGGTGATAGGTTGGACTGGATGGTCTTGGAGGTCTCTTCCAACCTGGTTGATTCTATGATTCTATGATTCAGTGATGTTTCAGAAGTGCTGACTGAAAACAACACACCATTTCACTTGTCTACTAATTTGTATCATTGGCTGTTCCAGTTCTTCTAGCACAGCATGATGGGGTTTGAGATGACAATTACAACGCACATTCTAGTAACAGCTTTCTCTTCTGGACTGGATATAATGCTGGAAAAATAGAATCCTGTTTTTCTTTTAACCTCAAGAAAATTAATGTTTTTGCTTTTTAGAAAGAAATTAAATATGCACAATGCATATTTAAAATTAAGAAAAAAAGACATAGCTCAGACCACTGCAATACTTAGGCATTTGCATGTACTGACATTTAGCAGACAAATATTTGTTCATTACATTAATAAAGGAGAAGGTATTCTTTTGCTTTAGCAGTCTAGTCTTAATAATAGAAGTGACAGCATGGCAGTAAACATGTGCCTTAGATACCTCCAAGGAAAACAGCTTCTTTACTCTCATCCCCACTATCCTTTCCAACTTTCTTCTTTTCTTTTTTTTCTCCCTTTTTTTAGTATTGCCCATAAAAGGAATTAGAGATTATTAAAAGAAATCAGGCATGACCCTATCTGGAAATCCAGAGCAAATCCAAACTAGTTATCCTGAGAATAAAACCAAAGGATTGTTATTCAGCTTAACTTCTCACTGTTTTAGTGGTCCCCATTACACTGAACAGAGATCTGTCATTTTATGAATGACAAGCAGGGCCTTTTAACAACCTTATTGATCAACATGTTAATGAACATGCATTTGTTTTCACCCTCTAGTGAAAACACAAAATAATAAATAGGATATGGCTGCCAATGTCAGTAAGTCATGAGCTGTCTCCATCACACAAGCTATAGGCTCCTCACTCCTGGAACAGTGGTTGTAGTTATTTGCAGTATAGGTAACCATCACAAAATGTGAGGTTGTGATGTTTGACTGCTTAGCCACCCATCCAAAGCTGCTATTGAATAGCATGGGAATAACAGACTCTAAGATGCTCACACTCTAAGTCAGCATCAGTTTAGATTTAAGACAGAAGAGTTACAACAGGGTTTCTTGTAGCAAGCCCTTGTTTACAGAGCACTTATGCTTGGCCAAGGATAAAAATTATAGTCAGTATTTATGGAGTACAGGTGAAAATTCAAGCTGCCACGATAATTTTTTGCCAAGAGCAGACTAAATGAGGACTTCCCATCCATGTGCACACAGAAGAATGTAAATGGTGAAATGATTAGGAATAGCTTCTATTTCTGAACTAAGATTTGAACAGTTAAAAAATGCAGTGGAATCACTTCTAGCACATGTTTACATCTGTGTTTTTTTCTCTACCTCTGTTTTGCAAAGCCCTAAATTAATTGTGCTTTACTTCATTGTTTATACAAGACACGATGTTTATGCATTGTTTCCACTTGCTGCAGTCCAGTCAGGACAATTTCAAAACAGTCTTGAAGTCAAAACAGTCTTGAAGGCAGAGCCTGCCGTATTGGTGGTGTTCGGCAAGTGCTGCCATTTCTCTTTACCATCTTAATGCAAGTTGTGCTAGTTTGAGCCTAGCTAGAATGTTTTAGTGAAAAGAACAAGATCATAGGCTGAGAAATGAAAACAATGGTGAGGTCTACTTTGCTCACAGTCTTGCTGAGATGTGTAAAGAAGAAAGACAAAACAAAGTCACTTTGCTCTGCACTTCACTCTTGACTTCGCTCTGGGCTGTTCTCTCGGCTCTTTGCCTGCTGCAGAGCTCGGCCTGCTGAATGAACTCTCTCTTGCTTTCTAACCTCACCTTCCATTTGCTTTGCTGATTCCCCTTGCTTCTTAATCCCCTTGGCCGAACCTCCATTCTTCCTTGGGACTGGAGTAAGGTTGAGAGGGGTAGGGGGAAGGTGAGGGGGTGGTTGAGAGCCCCTCCTGGGGACTCAGGTTTCTGGGAGGGGAGTTGTGTTTCTGTATTACCTTTTTACCTTGTCTATTTCTGTCTATATCTGTATATACTGTAAATCTCTGCTTGTACATTGTGCTAGCTGTAAATATAAGCTTCATTCAAATTTCCAGAGCCAGCTGAGTCTAGTCTGGGTGATTTCTGAAGTGTGGGGGGCGGGGGACACCCAAACCATCACACAAGTACTGAACTTCAACCAGCCTAGAAGACTAGCCTTATTCTCTTTGCTTGGTTAGGGCCAGTAGGGCTTTACTGTGTTTTTAGGGAATAAAGCTGTCAAGGCTTCTTTCTGGAGGCTCAGCAACGTCCAGGACAATCTCTGGTGTTCCTGGATCGCCATGCACAGTGCTGTCCACCGGAGAGCGCCATCTACTGGCACCTTGTCCTCCCAGTTACACCAATCCGAGTGCCCTGCAAGAAAGCGACAACCTCACAATGGTTCCCAACTCTGGCATTTCTGGGAATGGTTACAACAAATGTGTCCAACCACATTATTCCTACACAGTGCACTGCTGGGTTTCTCTCCTCTCTTTTCTAGACCTCTTGACCTATCTTTCCCTCAGGAAATTTTATTATCAGCTCCTTAATATGCGTGTCATATCTACTAGGCAATTATCAAATTACAAATTACAAAATGATTGTATTATGTTCTATTAGTGGTTTCTAACGGAAATAAAAGATACAACATAAAGCCAATGAAAGTTAGTTAAGATACTAAGTAAGACAATTAAAGCTCTAATCAATCAGCACCTGTTACCAATTGCAGTTTCAGTTCCATTGTGATATCTGCACATCTGTGCAATATTCTGGACTGAATTTTCCCTTCTTTTGCACCGGATAGGCCACTAGAATTTTCCATGCTCACCCTGACAATTTGCAGAGCAGTTTGCTATCAGTTAAAATGGGTTTTTAACAAAGCATTTAATGTTTAGTGAAACGTGTAGGATCTATTTTGCCTATGATATATCAGTTCAGAGTATTCATAGCTTTGCAACAGAGTAATCGTGCACTTTGTCCTATACCTGGGGCTGTGTGAACGCTCAGAAAGTTTTGCAAGTGTAAGCTGTTGTGCTTGAGAGAAGAGATGTCAGCCAGAGGGCCCTTGACAGGCTTGAGGAGTGAGCTCATGTGAACCTCATGAAGTAGAACAAGGACAAGTGCAAGGTTTTACAACTGGGTCAGAGTAATCCTCAGTATTAATACAGGCCAGAGGACAAAGGATGGAGAGCAGCCCTGCAGAGAAGCAGCTGGGGGTACTAGATGATGGAAAACTGGAAATCAGGCAGCAATGTGCACTTGCATATGAGAAAGCCAGACATATCCCAGTCTGCGTCAAAAGAAGCATCACCAACAGGTCATGGGAGGTGATTCTTCCTCTCTGCTTCCTTCTGGAGACACTTCAGCTGAGTACTGTTGCCAGCCCTGGGACCCCCAACACAAAAAAGACATCGACCTGTTGGAGCAGGTTCAGAGGAAGGCCATAAAAATTATTAGAGGGCTGAAACACCTCTACTGTGACCAAAGTCTGAATGAATTTGGCCTGTTCAGCTTGGAGAAGAGAAGGCTCTGGGGAGGCCTTGTTGTGGCCTGTCAATATATACAAGGGGCCTCTATAAGAAAGATTGAGAGAGACTTTTTACCATGGCCTGTAGTGGTAGGACAAGGACCAATGGTTTTAAACTGAAAGAGGATAGATTTAGATTGGGCATAAGGAAGATATTTTTTATGACAAAGTTGATAAAGCATTGGAACTGGTTGCCCAGAGAAACTGTAGATGCACCATCTTTGGAAGTGTTCAAGGTCAGGCTGGATGGGGCTTTGAGCAACTTGATCAATTTCCCACAGCAGAAATATTGGAGTAGATGATCTTTAAAGGTCCTTTTCACCCCAAGCTATTGTACGTTTCCATGATTCTGTACTTTTCACATGTGTTTGTACCTACCAGTAAGGAGTATATATCATTTTGGTGTCAAGGTAGCTGAATCAAAAGCATCCGTGTCTGCTGTATAGCAATGAAAATTACCTTAAAGATATAAAAAGCTTTTATTTCCAGGAAGATTGAATGACAGTGGAGTAAGGAACAAAGGTAAAGCATTATATGTTTAATGGATAAATAAGGTGGGGGTTGGTCTCTTCTCCCAGACAACCAGCAACCAAACAAGGGGACACAGTCTCAAGTTGTGCCGGGGGAAGTACAGGCTGGATGTTAGGAGGAAGTTCTTCACAGAGAGAGTGATTGGCATTGGAATGGGCTGCCCAGGGAGGTGGTGGAGTCACCATCCCTGGAGGTGTTCAAGAAAAGACTGGATGAGGCTCTTAGTGCCATGGTCTAGTTGACTGGCTAGGGCTGGGTGCTAGATTGGACTGGATAATCTTGGAGGTCTCTTCCAATCTGGTTGATTCTATTCTATTCTATTCTATTCTATTCTATTCTATTCTATTCTATTCTATTCTATTCTATTCTATTGTAATCGTGTCATGATTACAACAAAATGTATTACTTGCACTAGAAAAAACATCGATTATGCTAAAGGAAAAAAGATGTGGTTTTTTGAAAGAGAGAAAGTCTCTCTCAGTTATTGTCCTGGTAGGGTATAAATCCTGCCAGGCTGGTTTAACCCTTGCTGTCCTCCTCCTGTTGTGGGTCCAGGAGTGAGTTGAATGAGCAAACAATAAGGGTTTGGCCCCAGCAAAGCCTCGAGTGCTAGGGCGCTTAGCACCACCTGTCAGGTGTCTTGTGCTGCCCTCAACGTGCCTGCGTGGTCAAAGGAGGCAGGAAGCTTTGAATTCATTGGCCAGAACAATGGTGCTAGTGCCTATTGGCCAGTTTGCTTTTCAAATCAAGTATATAAAGGGGGATGATGTAGAAACCCTGCCTTTCTATTGGTGGCTTGTCTGCATCAGCTGTTCTGCTTCTGCTTGTTTGTGGCTTGTTAAAGGCAGCCATGTCCTGCAGCTCACACTGGAGGCTTAGCAGCAACTCCTTCTCCTCTGCCTGAAGTATTTTGTGTTTTACCCTGGGATCACATGGTGAGTTTGACAGCATCTTTCATACAGGAGACTTACTCAGGGACCAACAGTATTGTGAGTACATATACTAAAGTGAATGCCAAGACTCCATAAGCATGGTTAGAATTTTTACTGTTTTCATGCTACTGCTTTCTGAGTTCTGATTGTTTAAACTGTTTAATTCTGTGTGATTGCCTCTTGTTGACTGAAAAGCCAAAGAACCACAGGGAATCTTCCCGATTTTTGAATATTAATAATATAATTAATAGTCATACAGAAATTAATAGCCATCATTTGTGACAATTTTTAATTTCTGATACAGATATGTGTTACTTTTTGAGGGCACACCAACTTCTTCTTCCACATGTGTTCAGGAGGAATCAATTTATTTTGCTGTGTAGACAATTTCAAATACCTTTACTTTCATTGAACTTTGAATATTTCATGCTGTTTCATAAAAGCACACCAAGCTATTACACATATGCTTCATATGTAAGCTTGATGTGGCTTACAAGAGGCACATACATCTGTATTTTGACAGTTCAATCCTTCATCCTGAAAGTACATCACAAACCTGTTTGCACAGCCCACCTTCTGGGCTTGTACTGTCAGTGGCTCTGTGATGATCATAAGGAGTAAATCACTGGGAGAGCGAATTAATGACATGAGAACAAAGGCTGTGTTTTCACCTGTGATCTAAAAGTGCTGTTGATTGTGTCTAAAAAAGTGTACACAGAAAAGAATCACTTCAGTTCAATGTGTCTTTACAACAGACACTTATTGGGTTTTAAGTACTTATAGCTCTTTGCATCCTAAAAATCTTTTCCATCCTTGAAGATACTTAGGAGGGTTTGATCGAAGACAAGCAGAGAGGATTGTGATGGCTTGTGGCCCCACTGTAGAATGAACAAAGATGAGTTGCAAGCTGCTGTTATTTGCTCTACCAGAGGAGAGCTTAATGGAAAATGTGCTGTGACTGGGAGAAAGCCTACAAATACCAATGTGTAGATTACTAATATTTGGGTTCTTTGCAAAGCTCTGTTAAGAACTTTCAATAGTGGCCACCTGTGGTGGTTTGGGTGTTCCCTCCCCCACACACTTTTAGAAATCACCCAGACTAGACTCAGCTGGCTCTGGAAATATGCATGAAGCTTATATTTACAGTTAGCACAATAATCAAGCAGATATTTACAGTATATAGAGTTATATATACAGTTACATATGGAAGTATACAAGGTAATAAGTAATACAGAAACACAACTCCTCTCCCAGAAACCTGAGTTCCCAGGAGGGGCTCTCAACGACCCCTTCACCTTCCCCCTACTCCTCTCAACCTTACCCCAGTCCCAAGGAAGAAATGGAGGCTCGGCCAGGGGGGTTAGGAAGCAAAGTGGATTAGCCAAGGAAACGGAGGGTGTGGTTAGAAGAGAGATGCAGCTCTCTCTTTATGTTTGGCGTTTTATTCTTCTACATCTCAGTGAGCCTATGAGGGAAGTAGACATCACCATTGTTTTCCTTTTACAGCCTGTAATCTAGTTCTTCTCACCAAAACATTCTAGCTAGGCTCAAACTAGCACACCACCTCCCACCTGCACACAGTGTTGCCTGCTGTGCTGAACCCTTATGAATGTTTTATTAATCTGCTCCAGGCTGGTGCAGTTGACAAGACCATTTCATTCACCTTCAGCTTGGAGAAGGGTTAGAGCAATGCCGTTTGCTTTGGGTCCTCTTTGCAGAAGTCCTCTGAGGTAGTGTGCTTCACCTGCCCTGCTCTGCCATTTTGAGGTCTTGTCAAGTATATCTGCACCCTACATGTGGAGTGCACACCCACATATTTTTTATGAATATTGATCTTGATGGGGCCTTTGTATATCTCCCTTTAAGCAAGATGTGAAGCAGTGAGAGGATCTGTGCTGTAGCACACTAAGGCAGCAGCCCCTTCTATTAGTGAAGAAAGCATTTAAAAAAGAACTGTAGTGATCAATCACGTATTGGCAGGTCTTTTTGAAGGTTTGGTGGAGGAGCATTATTGGGTCATGAGTGTGTTTGGGCAACTGCATTGTTGAACCTTAAATTTGTCCCTGTGGTTGCAGTCAGAACTGATATTGTTTTGAAATGGCTGTGTGCTGCTGCGAACAGCTGAGCAGCTGCTCCCTCTCAAGACAAAGAAGGCTACACTTCAGAATGTGTTGAAGTGATTTCTGATTGTAAAAGCATTTTGGGGTCCTTCAGACTAACAGGCATTTTTATCACTTCTGTAGCTACTTGTGTAAAGAGAACAGGCAAAAAGTTCCCTTGAGCTGTTACAGATGTAACTTGACTTGAAACAGAACTTTGGTGCTTCTGGAGGGTTTTCATTCTTCTTTGGTTCAAGCTGTAGGCTGTAATGGCTGGGGTTCATACATAATTCTCTTTAGGCCATACTCCTAGTGTAATTAGTGACAAAACCTGACTTTAATGAGTAGGATAAAGCTTTAGGGATGGTCATGGAGTAAAACTTCTCAGCCTAACAAATTGATTTCCATGGAATTTGCTATAAATACATTAACATTAATAATGAATTTGTTCATTGTAATGATATTAGTAGACACTAGAAATGAGCAGATGTTACTTTTTTTTCTTTCCTCAGAATTTGTAATGAGCAATATAGGAGTGTAGCAGTGTTTTGTACAGAGATAAGAAGCCAGTGATTTATAGCTGTGATGCCTCCAGGTCCAGTTAAAGCAAAGGTTCTGCAAATAGAGTACCTGGTCTTGGACTTTTTACAAGGGTGTGTAGTGAAATGACAAGGGGTAACAGCTTTACACAGAAAGAGGATAGGCTTAGATTATATGTAAGAAAGTGTTCTTCACTGTAAGGATGGTGAGACACTGGAAAAGGTTGCCCAGAGAGTCTGTGGATGCCCCATCTCTGGATGTGTTCAAGGCCAGGTTATATGTGTCATTGAGCAGCCTGATCTAGCAAAAGGTGTCTCTGCCTATGGCAGAGAGGTTGGAACTAGACAATCTCTAAGGTCCCTTCCAACCCAAACCATTCTTTGGCCACTCATCCCATAGAGAAAATAGCTGAGGAGTCCTAAAATATTCTTGCAGTCATTGTCTTTTTAAATGTATTGAGAATTATCCCTGCACAGGTAAGGGGTAGGAAAGTGATAACAAAGTCATAAAAAGCAAGAACAGTATTCCAAAAGTCTAACAACCAGAAGTAATTATTTGATGAAGAGGATGGAATTGGCCCAAGCAGATAATTTCAATGCTGCCATTGCCCTGTGGATGCCACTGCACCACACAGGGAAAGGGATATCTAAAATGCTACAGTGCCACTAGTGGTGTTCCCTTTTGGAAACTGAACATATATAATGCAATGCTCATTCTTCAGAGGTTGTGATTTTTTTTATTCCTTACTGTTTCATAGACCAAGCTTTTTCAAAGGTTAGAAGTCTGTAGCAGATGTCTCCATGGACATCCAGACTTCTAATTAAGAACAGAATCCACCCCAAAACAATTGCATGAGAAAAATTGAAGTTAATATTTTAATTGTCACATTCTGTGAGCAGCATCTGAATCCTACCCATCATATATGGTCTTCCAAATGAGCTATGTTTGAAAAGCTCAAACTTCAAGAATTTCAGAGGACTGCTGCTTCCCACTCCTAACACAGATGACAGAAACTTTGGTTTTGCAAGCTCAGGGAATCATAGAATGGTTTAGGTTGGAAGGGACCTCAAGGATCATCCAGCTCCAACCCCCTGACATAGGCAGGGACACCTCCCACTAGAGCAGGTTGCTCAAGGCCTCATCCAGCCTGGCCTTAAACACCTCCACAGAGGAAGCATCCACAACCTCCCTGGGCAACCCATTCCAGTTTCTCACCACCCTCACTGTAAAGAACTTCCTCCTAACATCCAGTCTAAATCTCCCCTCCTCCAGCTTAAACCCATTCCCCCTAGTCCTAACATTACCAGACCTTGTCAATAGTCCCTCCCCAGCCTTCCTGTAGGCTCCCTTCAGATACTGGAAAGCCACTATAAGGTCTCCTCGAAGCCTTCTCTTCTCCAGGCTGCAGAGCCCCAACTCTCTCAGCCTGTCCTCATAGCAGAGCTGCTCCAGCCCTCTGATCATCTTTGTGGCTCTCCTCTGGACCCGCTCCAGCAGTTCCATGTCCTTCTTGTGTTGGGGGCTCCAGAACTGCACACATTACTCCAGGTGGGGTCTGAGGAGAGCAGAGTAAAGGGGGAGAATCCCCTCCCTTGCCCTGCTGGCCACACTTCTCTTGATGCAGCCCAGCACAGGGTTGCTGTCTGGGCTGCATGTGCACACTGCTGGCTCATGTTGAGCTTTTCATCAACCCAGACCCCCAGGTCCTTCTCCTCAGGGCTGCTCTCCAGCCATTCACCACCCAGCCTGTATCTGTGCCTGGGATTGTACCAACCCAGATGCAGGACCTTACACTTGGCCTTGTTAAACGTCATGAGGAATGCTCCACTTAGAGATGAAGAAGGATTCATGAAGTTCACACAGACTTTTTTATTTTTTCATACTATCTGCAAGCCAAGGTTACTTTACATATATGCTTACATCTTGGTGTCTGCATTTAAACTTACTTTTACAGGAATCAGCTGATAGTGCTTTCTTATTGCACCATAATACATCCATTGGCACAGCTGACCAGCTTTGTTGATTTCTTCCTTCATTGGAAGTCTCAAAATAAATGCCCTTAGAATTGCATATCTGTATGACTGCTAACAAACCCCACGTTTTCAAGCCCACACACTTGTTTTGTATGTAGAAAGGACTGATTCTCTGAAATACAGGAAAATTCACAATCCCAGCAAATTCCTCTTGATATGGTAAGTGACTGACATTCATGAAAATCAGGCCACTCTCATTCAGATGTTTGAAAAATAACCCAAGTATCTTACATCTGAGCATGCTCATTCCATAAACATTGTCCTTAAAGTGTGTCTTTTTGCAGACATTTTACAGAAAAAAATCATGGGGTTGATGTTTCAAATGTGGCTTTCAACTGAAGCTAAGCTAAGCCTGCAGTTGTGCCCCAGAAAGAAAACACATGATGATTCAGCACAGGTGAAAAAAAAACCCCACCATCAAACATGGAATTCCAATTAAGCACACTGGGTACCAGTCACTATTAGCAACTGAGAAGAATAAGGAAGAAAAATAGGTTGATTATCACACACGTTTATTTAGATTTAGGGAGGAAAAAAAGAGGCATCTGTCCAAGACTCCATATTTCCTCTATTGTTAACCACACAATAAATAAATTCTCACAACATTAGAAAATCACTTCAACAGGAACTCAGCCGACCAGCCAGCTACCTACAGGGAGTCCTGGGGGAGAAATGAAGTAAAATGAGTGCCTGTGAGTACACAGGAAACAGTAATTCTCCACTTTTCAGTAGCGTAGCACTCCTGCTTACAGCCAACGAGACAACGTGCTCAGCCAATCTTACAAACTTGTCATGGTACAAACCTAAATATTCCTTGCCCTGGTTATTTTGCTAAATGCTGTGTTGTTAGATTGTGAAGTAAGTGGTGTTGTTTTGGCTTGCAAAGAGAGCTTTCTGCTTTGGAAGGAAAAAGCCTAGCTGAGCATACTATCAGCATCTGACTGAAGGTGAGGGACACATGGATTGAGCAGGTTGCTGTGAAAATAAGACAGCCTGCAGAAGCAGAGAGGTTTAGCAGAGATCTGCTTCACAGACCCAAGAAGAGGATGTGTGCAATTAATGGGCTGCATTTGTTATGTGCTTTCTGCACTATGTGGGTAGATTTTCAGGCATTATATCCTGTAGTGAATGTATTCATAATACCATACATAACAATGCAAATGAAATATTTACCTTAGCAAAACATGCTAATGACCTAAGAATACAGTATCTTATACCTGGAACTCATTAGTGCTGGATGCTGCAGCAGGTAGATATAAATGCTATGCACACTCAACTATGCAACACTACATTAGAGAGCAGTGATCAATACCTGTCCAAAGCACCAAGACTGATAATGTTTTCTGCAGCTACAAACTATGCCCTCGCATGCTTCAGTTGTTTTGCTGCTGAGTTTGGCACACTGAGGCAGGGAAATGCACCCTCAGTCTTGTGTGCAACGAAAGTGTAAATGTGTAGATTTGCTTTTTTCCTTTCTGCTCACAGTGTTTGGAAACCAGAGGTATTTATAAATGAACTTAGTTTCAAAAGGAAATAGGAGCAGCTCTGAAGTAATTATTCCAGCTATAGTAAGAATGGTAAGCCCTATGAAGGATTTTTTCAGAAGCTCTGTATTAATAGAAAAAACCAAAGAGACTTCCCATATATTTCTCTTTGCTTTTGTAAGTTTGGTGAGGAACCAATAGGTTTTCATTATGGGAAGCAGTTTTTGGTTGTTAATTCTCTGCTCATCTGTCTTCTCAAGCCCCTCAGACGTTAATTAAACTTTCATAGCCATTCAAACTAACATCTAAACATCCAACTCAGAGCGGCTTAAGTACAGCCTTGGGCTACATCTGGCCCAAATCCACCAAAATGGCTCTATCCCTAATCCTCTGTTACAGCTATTGACTGTTCTTGACCCCTTTTTTTTCTTTTATCATCTATTATCTTAAAGGGGCTTATTCTGCCTTGGTCCAGTACTGTTCACCAGCATAAAAAAAATCATTGTTTGTTTTTTTTTTTCTCCTTTCTGTACCCCAAGCATTGTGGCCAGCTAGTATTCTTCCCAATTACACTTTCAGATCCTTGAAACTTGCAGTGGTGACAGTCTGATTTTATTAAAGTCACACACCAGGTGATGGCAGCTATTTGAACTTGTGCTTCCAGGTGGCATGGAATCAATAGAAGGGATGTGACTTAACTAATTAGATATTAGGCCTTTGAAACACAATGGTGTAGCTCCTTACTAAGTGTTCCAAGCCTTATTGTTTTGAAAAGAACTCCGTGCTAGTATTTGGTGAGAGATGCAAATCGTCAAAGCTGAAGACTGTTTGGGCTGAGGTTTGCTGTTTCAGTTTAATGTTTGCCACTGTGTGCCATTATGTTTTCATAATTGCAGTATCTGGATGTGCTATGACTTACACAGGTGTCTCAACTCCCATTAACATCAGTGGAACTATTAGAGAGTGATTCAGTGAGCCAAAGTGATTGAGTGAGACACACAGTTAAGATAGTACTGACCACAAGAGCTACATTTCCATGGCATGTATTTGGACCTTAGATAAGCAACATGTACCTGAGGACACCTATATTGCAGACAGGTAAAATTAAACCAACTCTTTTGGCTGCAGCTATAAAAATCCTCCTAAAAATGACTCTTGCATGGTAAACATTCTTTAATGGAGAAATAAGAAAGCAACGTTTTCTAGGCATATGACTTGCCCTCAGTTTTTCTTCCAGTAACAACAAAAAAAAAGGAACAAAATAATATTAGAATAGAATCAACCAGGTTGGAAGAGACCTCCAAGATCATCCAGTCCAACCTAGCACCCAGCCCTATCCAGTCAACTAGACCATGGCACTAAGTGCCCCATCCAGTCTCTTCTTGAACACCTCCAGGGACGGTGACTCCACCACCTTCCTGGGCAAACTTTTATTACTTTTTAGGTCAAAGCTCAGTTTTCTTAGTATCTGTCCAGCATCTGATTCTGACAGGAATAGCTAGAAGTATGCTACCCTTAAGACTCATTAGTCTGACAGCATTTTTAGCAGATTTTAGCAAGTAGTAATGAAAGGATTTTTCCATGCACATGATTTTTGTCTAATTTCCTATTTCTTTTTTTGTTATATGGTATAAATGTCTCTTGCTTACATGTGCCTGTTTAAAAGGAAAAAAAAAAATCTGTTTTCTGTATTTGTCAGGATGTTTCTTAAATTGTGAAGTAATAGATCATAACATCTGTGATGCTAGATTTCTGAACTGGTCAAGTTCAGAACTGTCAAGAACTGGCTGGAAGGCCAGGCCCAGAGAGTGGTGGTGAATGGTGCCACATCCAGTTGGCAGATGTCACTAGTGGTGTTCCCCAAGGATCAGTGCTGGGCCCAGTCCTGTTCAATATCTTTATTGATGATTTGGACCAGGGCATTGAGTCCAGCATCAGTAAGTTTGCAGACAGCAGCAAGCTAGGAGCAGGTGCTGATCTCTTGGAAGGTAGGAGAGCCCTGCAGAGGGACCTAGACAGGCTGGATGGGTGGGCAGAGGCCAATGGGATGAGATTTAACAAGGGCAAGTGCAGGGTTCTGCACTTTGGCCACAACAACCCCAAGCAGCACTACAGGCTGGGGATAGAGTGGCTGGAGAGTAGCCGGGAAGAAAGGGACCTGGGGGTACTGGTAGATAGTAGCTGAAGATGAGCCAGCAGTGTGCCCAGGTGGCCAAGGGAGCCAGTGGCATCCTGGCCTGGATCAGGAACAGTGTGGCCAGTAGGAGGAGGGAGGTTTTTTTTCCTCTGTACTCAGAACTGGTGAAGCCACACCTTGTGTGCTGTGTCCAGTTCTGGGCTCCTCAATTCAAGAGAGATGTTGAGGTGCTGGAACATGTCCAGAGAAGGGCAATAAAGCTGGTGAGAGGCCTTGAGCACAAGCCCTATGAGGAGAGGCTGAGGGAGCTGAGATTGTTTAGCCTGGAGAAGAGGAGGCTCAGGGGGGACCTCATTGTTGTCTAAAACTACCTGAAGGGAGGCTGTAGCCAGGTGGGAGTTGGTCTTTTCTCCCAGGCAGCCAGCAATAGAACAAGGGGACACAGCCTCAAGTTGTGCTGGGGAAAGTATAGGCTGGATGTTAGGAGGAAGTGCTTGACAGAGAGAGTGATTGGCATTGGAATGGGCTGCCCAGGGAGATGGAGTCTCTGTCCCTGGAGGTGTTGAAGAAAAGCCTGGATGAGGCATTTAGTGCCATAGTCTAGTTGACTGGCTAGGGCTGGGTGCTAGGTTGGACTGGATGATCTTGGAGGTCTCTTCCAACCTGGATGATTCTATGATTCTGAGGAGGACATAAGTTCCTGGCAATATTTAGTAGTTCACGTTGGCAGTGGGACTTCAGCTGTACTACCAGGTCTGGGCATCCTGAAACAGCAGGATGAAGCTAGGTCAGTGCAAGGAAAACCAAAGGAAGAACAAGCCCCAGCACTGAGACAATTGTATTTGAAGTAATATCAATTATTGTAGTATTAAGTCAAAGTAATACAAGCCTTAAGTATTCAGCACTTACAGAGAATTAAGAATACTGACTGAAAAGGACAGGGAGAGGATTCAGAGGAGGGCCATAAAGGTGATCAAAGGGCTAGAGCACCTTTGCTATGAGGACAGATTGAGAGATTTGGGACTGTTCTGTCTGAAGATGAGAAGGCTCTGGGGAGACTTTACAGTGGCCTTCCAATACCTGAAGATTTTAAACTAGAGCAGGGAAGTTCTGGACACCTCTTTCCTGAAGTGTTGAAAAGCAGGCTGCATGAAGCTTTGAGCAACCTGGTGTAGTGGGAGTAGGCCCTGCCCATGGCAGGAGGGTCATGATTTTTAAGGTCCCTTCCAACTCAAGCTGATTTAAGAAATCTGAAACCTGACCTCAAATGGCTGTTTGTCTCTGCTGTTTTAAATCGTTTAGAACATCAACTAGCACTCAACAAATACCTAATACTCTATGTTACAGAAGCAAAACTTTCTTGTAGTTAACAGTGGTAATTATGATTGCTCTTCTGATCAATCATTACACTGTGTTAATCACAGTATCACCGTGGTTGGAAGAGACCTCATAGATCATCAAGTCCAACCCATTACCACAGAGCTCAAGGTTAGACCATGGCACCAAGTGCCACGTCCAATCCTGCCTTGAACAGCTCCAGGGACGGCGACTCCACCACCTCCCTGGGCAGCCCATTCCAGTAGCCAATGACTCTCTGTGAAGAACTTTCTCCTCACCTCAAGCCTAAATTTCCCCTGGCATAGCTTGAGGCTGTGTCCTCTTGTTCTGGTGCTGGCCACCTGAGAGGATAGAGCAACCTCCTGGCTACAACCACCCCTCAGGTAGTTGTAGACAGCAATAAGGTCACCCCTGAGCCTCCTCTTCTCCAGGCTAAACAATCCCAGCTCCTTCAGCCTCTCCTCGTAGGGCTGTGCTCGAGGCCTCTCCCCAGCCTCGTTGCCCTTCTCTGGACACGTTCAAGCATCTCAATGTCCTTCTTAAATTGAGGGGCCCAGAACTGGACACAGTACTCAAGGTGAGGTCTAACCAGTGCAGAGTACAGGGGCAGAATGACCTCCCTGCTCCTGCTGGCCACACCATTCTTGATGCAGGCCAGGATGTCATTGGCCCTCCTGGCCACCTGGGCACACTGCTGGCTCAGCAGTTAATCACATTCAATAAAGAGATAGTGCTGTTTACAGAAACCTTAGCAGTGCAGCCCTTCAGAGATCATTTGTAACCCCAAAAGCATTATTAACCTTTTTACTCCAGGCTCTCATCACAGAGGGAGACTTCAGGTTTAATATTATGTAGTTACAGAACTGGCTATTAGATGTGTCCAGCAAAGTCTCCAGTATTTTGTTAGTATCCAATATTGCAAACTGTTTATACATAAAGCTAATAGTTATGATCATGTTTATTGCTTGTTTTACATTCAACAAAACTTCCAGAAATGAGGAGAGAATGCCTTTGTGTGAAACCTACTGGCCAAAAGCTACAGGCAGCTCTATTTAAAAAGCTTGTTACTAAATCCTGTTTTCTAATCAAGAACAGAATGTAAAATTTGTACGGTAAATGTACTGAAGCATAAAGAACTGATTATTTAGATCAGTATTCTGTTTAGAAGGGGAGGGAAGTCAAATGGCATTTATCTGCAAAATGCTGTTGTGTTTTTTTGGTGAGGATTGAGCATTAATTCTGGATCCTGTAGTTTTGATATATTAATACCCCCAGACCCATACTGTCAGATAAGTCTTGCAGTTGCCAAAGCAAAATAATTAAGGGAATTATAATATTGTCCTTGTTGCTGATAAAATAGCATGAAGTTATAAAGAGAATGCTGAAAGAATTTCCCCTCCCCCTTTATCCTTATTCATTTTTGTGAAGATTAATGCTGAAAGATCTAACAGCCTCATTAGGTGCCAAAAGAAATGGCATATATGTTAACATCCCTGTAGGAGCTGTGGCTATGACTCCAGGAAATTAATTTATAATCAATTCTAATCTGGTAAAGATTCTTCCTGGATGTTACAAGATGAGCTCTATCTGAACTTGAGAAAACTGTACAATAAATAAGGTTAAGCTGCTCTTTGTATCAGATAACTAGTAGAGAAGCTCCTTTTTCCCCCTCTGCTGTCTTCTGTCATCTTCATCTTGCTTAAAATACACAGTAAGAGGTCTGCCAGTCAGGATGGAAAATGTCTTCTTGATTGTAGCATATAATTAAAACTTCCTTTTCTGCTTTTTTCCCCACATCAGTATATAAAGGAGGGGGGAAAAAAAAAGACATCTGGTTTCATGGCTTTGTGTGGGCTGAAGCTAGTTAAATTCTTTTTTTAATATACACTTGTATGGAGTCAAGCCTAAAATCTAAAATAGTGAACACTCCTTATCCACTAGACTGTAGTCCTTCAATCTCAGGAATGAAATAAATCCTGTTATGATCACTGAAAACATGCCAGAAACATTATTGCACATTGTGCTGCTTTGGCCCATTACTGAAAAGATCATAGTCCTGTGCAAACAGTTCTTCAATATGAAAATAATTGACCACTCTAAATGTTCTTTTTTTTTTCCCAGGTCCTGCTTGTGGCTTTAATTAAAAATAACAGGTTAAGGCTCCTGCTACTACAGCATGTTGTATGAGAGAGTGCTTGTAATAAACCCCTGCCTGTTCTTCTAGAGCATGCAAGAATTACAGGGTTTAAGATGCTGAAAACTTTTTTGCTGGGTTAATATCATTGTAGCCATGCATCTACACAATGTCCTTGCTAAGAGTCACAAGGGTGCTTTACAATGAAGCTCATTAAAAATGATCAATATCAAAAAACTTAAAAGCAGCAGCAAATGTTTCTTTGTTTTAAGTGGTGGGAGAGACCAGACAGTTTTAAAATCCTGATGGGAAGTTTAAAAATCAAATGGTGTAATTAGAAATGCATGAATTCTTAAGGTCATAAGGAGGGCAAACAAAGCAGATCTCTCATTCTGGTGATGAAAGAAAGCTGTAAAACATGGGCAGTGAGAAGTGATGAGGTAAACTGGAATGTAGCTATTCTTGCAATGCAAAGTGAAAGAGTGGGTGATGGGGATGGAGAGGAATCCCTCGCCTCCCATTATGCTATGCCACTAGCGGAGCAACTCCTTGTGCTCATGGTCATGCAGTACATGGAGTATTGGAAAGGCATCTGGTTTATTTTAAATCCATTTTCTTGAGTAAAATCAAAATAAATGCAGTCAGTGTTTGGTATTTAGACAGGAAATACAGTAAAGTACAGACTGTTTCAAAGATGATTGTGCTTTAAGTCTGTCTTTGATGGGCATCAGTCTGGAAGGGATGAACTTTGTTGATTGGAAAGACCTGGATGCATTTTCAAGTGACAAACTGAATCTTTCAACAACCTTTCTAAACTGTTTGGATTGGGATTACAATTTCTCAAAATATCAAGGCTGGCACAGCTGTGCTGCACTCACCTCCTGTGCCAGCTCTGTGGTGTGGCAGCAGTTCATTCCATGCATGAGCTTTTTGGGTTGAGACATTTGAGTGATTAACTTGTGAGTACCGTGTTGGTGTGAGAACAGGCATTGAGCTGCTTTTGAAAGAGGAAGAACAAGAGTTCTGCTAGGCAACATTGTGCATGGCTGTTGAAGAGAGACAAATGTGTCAAACCTCAAATCACCTTTGACAATGACCACCATGATGTCCATTTGGTGCTCAGCACACAGCAGCTGACAGTGGTTCCTGAGGGACTTTACACCCTAGAGTAATCTTAGGAACTCTGCTGACACCCCAGCGTTGCTGCAGCTGTAGCACAGAGGACATTTAGGAGCCCACTGTAATGAACCCATGCACAACCCAGTAGCTCCCTCTGCCCTGGGGTGAATTATGCATTTAGCAAAAGGGTAAAATTCCTGTTCCTTTTACTCATGTAGCATTGTTGTTAACAGCAGTATTACTAATTGCTAAATAACCATGCGTAAAACAGCCAGATTAATACTCTCTTAAACTGGAGCACTTACAACAGCTATGGAGTGTTGCCAGGCAGCTACCAGGGCATGCAAGGACATCTATATCTGAGGAGCAAAATGGTTTCACTACCAATACCAAATGGCAACCTAGTGATGGCAGGAGCTTTGTCCCCTTGGTGGTAGAGTTCCCCTCGGCCTGGTGATATGCAGAGCTTAAGCAGCATACACAAATCCTACCCCATAGGAATAGGCATTCTTTATTGATACAAAACTACAATTACAAGAACAAGCGGGGGTTTGTGTGTGGAGAGGGCAGAAACAAAGGATGAAGAGAGAGGTCAAACAACCCATTACTTTTTCCCCAGGCAGTAAAGTGAAAGCAATGACAGCAGATGCATCCCCCTAGAGTAGCACCCCTTGGAAGTGATGGCAGCTAGACTTCCCTGATGCAGCATGCTGTGCTGTGACGTGATGTGCTGTTCCATACTGTGCCGTGTCATTCCTCTATCAGCCAAACAGTAAACAGGCTTCAGTATGTGTTTCTGGGCCACGTGGCCACATTTCCTTTGCACAGCAAGAGGACAGTGCTTGGCCATGCTTAAGGCTTTTCAAGATTTGGAGCCTGGAGATGGCATTTTGCAGGAAAGTGTCCCTGACTGGCAGCACAAATGTGGCAAATTAAACTGCATGCATACAGATTAGAAAAGTCTGTAACTGAGGCAATGACAAACACAGCAGTCTTTATTTCAGTCCGTGTGAGGAGCAGAGCAATATGAGCTATACTGAATTATTGTAATTTTAAGCACCTCCTAAATATTTTTAAACTCTCCTGGCTTCTACCTTGAAGGACATGCTAAGTGGAGAGTTTTTCTGAGCTCTTTATAGCCATATACATATATTGCCATATACAGTAAATCTTTAAATATTGGAGTGTCTCAAGCATATGGAATCATATTTTGTAGAGTTTTGGGCCTTACCAAATGTATTCCTCCATCAGGTGTCTGTGGGGGTAGTTTATAAAAGCTGACACACTTTAAAAAAAAGATTTGAAGTGGTAGCTTTTTGCATGCCCATTATCCAACTGGTCTGCCTGCTCTCTCCTGCAGTGAGACTGACAGGCTGCATGTGGCAGGGAGGAGAATGAGCAAGGAAAGCCCAGGAGAGCTTTCTAACCAGTTCCGTTCTACATGTGCATACCTGTCTGTCCTCTGCAAACAAGGGATCATCACCTTTTAATCTATCACTGCATTTTCAAAAGGTTCCTTTTCCACTTGAAACATGACTGTGGAAAAAAAAATGTCAAGTTTTGCTGAACACATTCCCTCCCTGTGTGGATCCATCACATGTGCTAACCACAGTGATGAAGCATTAGCTAGTTCTCAGCTGAAATGTTCTGGCTTTCATCCAATATTTTTTTTTTGGTTTGCAGCCTAAAACCAATAATGTTCAGTTCTAGTACATAGTTTTTAAATAAAAATAAGACAACCCCCACCTTTTTTTTTTAATGAAAGCAAATAGTTTTGGCCCTTTATTTTTGTTCAGTAACAAATAAGATAGTTGGCAGAAGGTGGCTCCTGTAGAAAATTTTGCTAAGCTTATCACGTACCAGCTCCAGTTACAGCCAGCAGAGTAGTGCAACCTATTAAAGCTATTAAAAGGAAAACCTATTTTTTTTTTTGGCTGTTGTGAATTTTGGCATTAGTTACTACTGCATGTCAGTAGTCTTTAGCTGTGTAGTATGAGTAATGGAAAGAAGTGTTACAGGATGAAAGGGAGAGTAGGCACATACCACAAGGAAGAGCTCTAATAGGAGATAGCCATCTTGGGCACCAGGATGATCTGATGGGGGTTTTCAGGAAAAGCCTAGATGAGGTACTTAGTGCCATGGTCTAGTTGACTGGATAGGGCAGGGTGATAGGTTGGACTGGATGATCTTGGAGGTCTCTTCCAACCTGGTTGATTCTATTCCATCTTGTGAGGAGGCAGCACTTGTGTTGCAGAAGCTGTTGTATGGGTCACTACTTGTTTAGCGTAAATTAAGGTCTAGAAGGAAAGTGGGAAATGTAATGTCTATTTATTGCCTACCTGTCTGGCTGCCTGGTTTTTAGGGTGTTACTGCTAAGTTGCCTCTGCATATTCATCCCATCTTGGACAGCAGGCTTTTCCTGTAAGACTAAGAAGCCTCCAATGTTTTGCATAAACTTCACGATTTCTACCTTGGCGTTTCAATATGCCTTAGAAGATTTTTGTCATCAACAAGGATGAACACAAACTGGAGTGTTAGAATTTCCCTTGGACACAGAAACATCATCTAATTGCCACCATTACTTGAGGAGTGTGAAGTAAGCAGGCAAATTCCTAACCTAACAACAAATTTGGCATTGATGCTTGGAGGAAGATCTACCTCTTCATAAGACAGCCTGCAGATTTGAAGAACAGAGGTGATAGCATCTTTGTAGTGAGAAATATCAGTGGAAGAATAATCGCACAAACAACAGCCAACATAGCACATTCTGCTTTAAGTCTGTATCTTGTGAACTTGGCAGATTGCAGATTGCCTGCAGACATCCTGTCTGGACACACCATGGGAACATGGTAATCGTCTTATTGCATTCAGGCATGCAGCATCTTGATGTATGTGGCTCTGACCACCCTGGAGGTCAGGATTAGAGGCTTGCTGGTTGAAAAGCAGGTATGCTGAACAGCCCTGTGACTGCCATATATGCACAGTACCAATGCATCCACTTCTGCAAAATAGGGGACCCTGGATTCTAGTGATGTATCTGGGAGGTCTAACAGGGATAAGTACTATTTATGGAAGGTGGAGAATTAAAAGTTGTATGTAATGACACTGAAAATACAGAGAGGATACCAGCAAGAGGTAATTTGTGTCAATAAGGAATAGAGAAAAACAAAGCACTGGCTTGCAAAGGAGAGAGGTAGGCAAAGAAGGCAGGTAGGGTATGTACACATTGATTGAGAGATATACTGTACTGGACTCTGCTTTCCTGCCACAACAGTTTGAGGAGGACAGTTCAGACACTTTTTCAGTCACTGCCATAGAATCATAGAATGGTAGGAGTTGGATGATGAGCAGTGTCAAAAAAAGTGCATGTTCATGGCATTAGCACTGCCTTAGAGGGAAGCCTGGATTATATTGCAGGGGAGATACAGAGATGGCTTCCAGGTACACTTCCTTTCTCTTTGGAAAGCTAAGGAGAGGTAGACCAGTATTTTTTTTTTTTTCTAATACAGTTTAACAATTTGAAGTTTCAAGATCACTGATGATGTGCACAGAGTTTTATAAGCAATTATCTGGGAGGTTTTTTTAAGCAGTTCCATGTCACTGGAATAATAAACTAGTAATTTATAGAGTTCTCTGTAGGAAATAAGGCTCAAGACATGATTCCACAGAATGATTTGTACAATTGCCATTATGAAACTTGAGCATCCTAATTCTTTCATCTGGCATTTATTTCACACCATAAAACTAGCTTATGTTCCTCTGTGTTTTGCATACTGATCAGGTATTGTATTGCACGTGGATACTGTATTAAAATATGAATGTAGCTCTAACTTCTGAAGTATTCTGAGGTCCAAGATTTAAGCTTCTGCCAAATTTCTATCAGTCTTGCGTGGTTGTCTGCTGGCGTTGCACCTGGGATAAAATGACTCTTGGGTCACCAACGTGGTTAGATGGTCATTCTCTGCTTTATTTCCATGTTGCAATGAGTTGTATGCTTTCTTGCAACTAACTTAGTTTAGGATTGGTTACATGCGGATAGCTCCGGTCGATCCAGGGTTACAAGCAATGAGTTGTATGCTTTCTTGCAACTAACTTAGTTTAGGGTTGGTTACATGTGGATAGCTCCGGTCGATCCAGGGTTACAAGCAATGAGTTGTATGCTTTCTTGCAACTAACTTAGTTTAGGGTTGGTTACATGTGGATAGCTCCAGTCGATCCAGGGTTACAAGTGTGCAATGGATAGGTGACGTTACCGTAACATTCTGAGGGTCAGTCCTTGGGCTGGCTGACTCTGCCCACATGCAGT
The DNA here is from genome assembly GCA_013400475.1 of Tricholaema leucomelas. Taxonomy (NCBI): domain Eukaryota; kingdom Metazoa; phylum Chordata; class Aves; order Piciformes; family Lybiidae; genus Tricholaema lacrymosa; species Tricholaema leucomelas. The sequence goes on along the minus strand of WAAF01017500.1, from coordinate 29,035 downwards.
TGGTACTCCACCCCTTGCAGCTGCATGTGGGGGGTGCTACCCAGCGCCTGGTGTCTTAGGTCCCAAGATGGACTCAAGGACACTTCCCAGCATGGGTTGCTCATGTTTGTCATTGCATGTCCCATTAGTAAAAATGTCTCCACAGTTGTGTTTACAACCAAATGGGACCATAGATTCATTATTGGTGTGAGTAGGAACATGCTCAGACCTTGGATTAACATAGAACAGAATGCTGGTTTGTAAAGTGATGCAGATGCGCTGACTTTGATTTGACTTTGGATCAGACCTCTGTGGAAAAATATATTCAGCAACAGAAAGAAATTCAACATTAATTTGCTCACCAGCTGTTAAAAACAAATAGTTATGCAAGTGATGTGCCATAAACTAAGACTAGTGTTATGCATAAGAATGTCTATCTTCCTTTGATGATTGCTCTTTGTTTCATGATAAGGTGGTGAATGTGCACATCCTTAGGACAGCTTTATCGTTGCCGGTGATGTTGATTAATTGTGCTTTTGGGCAACGTTAGTGCCACTCAAAAGCTTTTGGGCCCTCATTAAAGGCTAACTGTCATTCTTTCTGTGATACTTCTCCCAGATAAAGTAAGAGGCATGTAGTTGTATGCATCACTCACCACCTCACAGTGCAATGAAGTTTATTACTGAGCCAACATTGCCATTCCATCCAGTGCACCCTTAACCTAATAGAGTATGTGAAACCCAGCAATATGTAGCATTTCTACTTGGGGGGAAAAAAAGAAACTCAAATTTCTTTCTGTTCAAAGCACTATCTGTGAAGCCAAAACAGGCTTCACAGGCATTCAAGCTGAAGCCAGGCAGTAATGATCTATGCTTACTGCATGTACACACAGCATTAAGAGAAGGCAATGTTATTCAAATGAGTCTGTGGTTTACTAGATGAATTTAATTATTTCTGGTTTGTTTTTGCCCCTAGGGACTAGTTTTTGATGGAAGAAATTCAATATTAGTACTTGGATCACTTGCAGTATACAAGCAACACTGCTGAGAGCATACCAAAAGTGGTGTTCAATTATAGCTCAGTGAAGTCAGTAAGGACAATGAGGTTACATCTGTTATTCACAACCTTCAGTGGAGGAAACTAGGTTGCACGTAAACCGAATGCATAGGGAATAAAAGATGCTGAGATCAAGCACAAGTGGAGACCTGTGCCCTTAGAGTAGTTTTTTTTTTTTCCCCAACAGTAATTCACAATCATTTCTCACAATAATAAAGACAAAGTTTGCAACAAAGTCTGTAATTCCAAATTTCTCTCATCTGAGGATCACACAACTGTTTCAGTAGGAATGATTTCTGGAAGGAACCACGGCAAAAATTTTGTATGGGAGACTTCTTTCCTGCATCCCACAGTAAAGCTCCTCAAATTGCTAACTGCTTTTGAGAAGCAGCTTTTTCATTAGAAAGCAGAGAGATACTTTGTGGTTTAACAGAGTGATAGGTAGGCATTCAAAAACAAGCCCTTGTACAGTCATGAATCTTAGATTTAAAAAAGCTAAAATGTTTTCATGTTTAGCAGAAGTTACAAACAGTGTTTATTCAGATGAGGTCTGTCAAGTGAACTCTACTCTGGCTAAAGTGGACTGAGGTCAGTGATGACATAGATTTACAATAGCACATCTCTAGTGGTCCATGTACATGTTAGTAATTAAAAAAAGATTGTTTCAGCTGCTGCTTTGCCTGAATAGCTTCCCAGGCAAGAGCAGGAATGAGTGGGAGAAGGAGGTTGCAACAGAGGACTTTTAGTGCTGGTGGGAGATGGCCTAAGTAATGTGTGTTTATTTGTGTGGTTACCCAAAATAGTACCCTGTCCAAATGAGCTAATGTGAAAATGTTCTGCTAAAGGATTAGAATGTTAGAAAGCAGAAATTTGCAAGGAAGGTCCCTTCCTTCCTCCATGGACAGTGTTGCCATGTATGATGTGTGATGCTGATGCTACCTTTCAGTTGCTGTGGGACAGGAAAGAGATGAAGGAGATAACAAGAAATCTCCCATGTTTTGTTTTAATGGAGTGTCTTCACATCTGGAGGATGTTTTGTGGCTGAGGCATTGACCAAAACACCACATGGAATAAGCTCTGGCTAGTGAAGACCAGCTTGTGGCCACTAGGTCACTGGGTGGTCATGTGGCACTTTGATCTCTCATTCACCTTGATGATGGCTCTGGAAATGGTCAGTGAACCCAACACCTGTATCTCCCTCATGAAAATGGGGTGGCAAAATACTAAAAAAATCTAAGAAGCAAAAGTGGTATTAAAATGAAAGATGATAATTCAGCCATTCCATTGTAAGAGGCAGATACAGAGATGTCAAATACTCATTCCAGATGTCTTTTCCTATGGATGATTTCTGTCCTCTGCTCAATTACTTTCTGGTTAGTAGATTGACCTGTCAAACTGCTAGACCGCTTTCCAGCATGGAAAGCAACTTCATAACAAATCTGTCCTGAAACATGCCTTTCCTGGAGCTGAGACTGGTGGAGGACTTGAGAATGACTTGGAAGCAAAATTTGTCCTTCATCGTACTCAGTTTTTGATAGCAAAATTGCCATATTGGCCAATGAGACTTATCACAAACCTTTGTAAGTAATTCCATTAGTGCAGTTGTTCAACTCATCACTGCCTTTTGTCATGTTCATTTTTACCAGAGCTCCCCTTTTGTTTGTTAATGATGTGTTTGGAATCTCCCATCCAGGTGGGAGAACATAATTTGTCATGATATCCTAGTTGGCACAAATCCCATCATATTTACAAAATAGAATTATGCCTTTTCCTAGCAGATAGAAGGAAAGTGCTGAGATGGATCACTCTGAATATTCATGAGTTTAAGAACATTTTTAATGTCCTATAGCTTCCATAGCAGTTGTTATTCTGACATCTGAACAAGCTTCCATGTCTCAATGGGAGTCTTTGATAGAAATTGGGTATGATCATATACAAACAATCTTGGGGTACTGCTATGTCTGGATCAGGTGGTCTTCACTTATGGCTTGCTGGGTTCCTCCATGTGTATCACCTTTAGCCCAGTTACCCGTTGTGAGAAGCACTTGAGATTTCATTCAGTTGTTCATTAGCCATTTTCAACTGAGGAATGTTGCTTGTCACTGCTGATGTAACTTTGCCATGCTTGCACTCCATGCATAGCAGTCAACAAGGTGACGTGTGGCATTGTGCAGCACTTGAGAACTGGACATTCACCTCTTTAGTGACGTGGCTCTGAGTACACATTTCAGATGCCAGTTCAGCTACCAGAGTGAGCCAGTAGTCACTGAAATGTACAGACAGCAACTAGTGCTAGCTTTATTTTTGAGTAGATCTGCCTTGTCAGCCATCAGAAAATTATCTGTGGGCTGCTTAACCTTGATCAGAATCTGTTTCTCTCAGTTGCTGAGGCAATTTTATGCCAGATTTTTTCTTGTGGTGGATATAAATCTTCTGGTGGAGCGTGACTTCTTGAGTCATGGTCCCAGTTTGCTTACAGTATGGTGCCCGTTTCTGTTTGTTCAAAGCAGTAAGGAATGTGTTAATTATTACTTGGGATTTCTGTTCATCCAAACTGGAAAGAAATTGATAAACACTTCTGGCAGTGCCAAGGCTTCTCTCATGTTCCTTTACATATCCCAGACTGATTCTATCACGCATGTTCACGATGAATTGTATCTAATCCTGCACACAGTCTCAAGTTGTGCCAGAGGAGGTACAGGCTGGATGTTAGGAGGAAGTTCTTCCCAGAGAGAGTGGTTTGCCATTGGAATGGGCTGCCCAGGGAGGTGGTGGAGTCACCATCCCTGGAGGTGTTCAAAGAAAGCCTGGATGAGGCACTTAGTGCCATGGTCTGGTTGACTGGATAGGGTTGGGTTATAGGTTGGACTGGATGATCTTGGAGATCTCTTCCAAGTTGGTTGATTCTATGTGATAGGATCTTACTTGGCAGGTGGAAGGATGGAAAAATACAATTTAATTTTTCACCCTGATTTTACATTTCTTGGTAACTAAGGAACAATGTATAGCAGTAACATTTGTTGCAACTCCATAATGCACCTCAAATCAGTTTGTTTGTTTTACTGATTGATTTACTGGGTTTAAGATGATAAATAGTAACAGATGAAGAATTTTCATAAGGATGTAAAATGCTTTTTATAGTTTTGTTGTCATAACATGAACACAGAAAATTACACTCTATTTAATGTAAACATCCACAAATACAAGCTAAACATAAGCCAAACATTAAACAAACACACTGCAATTCCAAATGAATGATAGATGCAAGATCAGCTTCACCACTGCTCTGCTCCAGCTCTGTCTACTCTTTTGAGTGAGCCTGGGGCATGCCCGCAACTCCAGTGCTGCCAGTCTGTACACAGTTGCTCATTCTCATCTTTCCCACTTCTCAGCTCCTGTCACTAGCAGTCAGGGCTAGAGATAATCTTGAAGGAGAGGAGGAGCCCTCTGCAAATGAGAAACACTGTATGAAAAGTTCTGACAGGGGTTGGAAATATGATAAGCAATGGGAAGAGAATTCTTGCTGAACACGGTCAACGTTGTGGTCTAACTGAAATATTAGATTATACCCAATCTCAGCGTATGAGTACCCAGTCTGACAGAGTTTAGAAGAGTGCTGGGCTTTTGAAAACAATAACAAAATTATCTTATACTGTTGCCATAGCATATTTTTCAAGGTTTTCTTCAAAAACCTTCTTCCTGAGTCGCCAAAAGGCCAGACTCTGTCACACAGGCAAGAAACCAGTTTACACATTGTTTTTATGCAGTTTTAATACAGAGCCTCACAGAAGGCTCTGAGACCTAGACCTTCACTTCAAGTTCAGAATTCCTCCTCCTCTGTCTCCTCTTTGTTGCACACAAAGTATTGCCATCTGCAGGATCGCACTCTTGAATGACTGATAGAAAATGGTAAAGACACCGCTTTGGGGTCCACCTGGTTCAGTGCAGGCATCTGACTCATAGCTTGTCACTGAGTTCACTTCATAGTCACAGAGAAAAATGGATACATCTAGGCATTTTTCATCTTATCTACAAAGCAGCCAGCTGAATTAGGTCAGATGAGTCACACCATAGATGCCACTGTGGAAGGAAGTCATGGGTGAGCAGCATAGACAATCAACTGCACCATGGATGTCTGATGTTAGCTACAATGAGTCCTGTTTATGAGAGTTGTTGCCAAGATCAAATGAAGCTACAGATCAAGAGCAAGTCTAGGTTAGTAAGTGATCAGATTATCCATTCATTTCATTCTTACCATTAATAGAGTTCCAAATACTTCCTTTTTTTGTTCCAAATTGAGTTTGCCTACTGTGCTACTTAGCATCCTGTGGTATTGTCACCATACATAACCTCCTGGTTACTGAAATAGAAACTCCTGTGTATCAAAATACCACCTGGCCTGAGTCAATGACATGACATGACATAAAAAGTTCTCAATTTTTAAAGCAGTAGTTAATCTTTCTAGCAGCACCATCAAACTGACAACTTACCAGTAACATTCTACATATTCATTTATTTAGCAAGCGAGCCTTTGGCTGTGCAGAGAGGTCTTGACACATTATCCTTAGAAACCATGCCAGTGAAGTGAAACTGACACAGAGAGAAAATAAGTGCCTGTCTCCACTGCAACGTAACCAGCCATAGGAACTGCCACAAGACTTCACTTTACCTTGATTTAGATGGCTATCTCTTATGATGGGTCTCATTGCACTCAAACATATCTCTATGAGGCTGAGATGACCTATAAGTGCCTTATTCTGTGTTTTGGTTTTTTGTTCATGATTTCAAAGTCTTGTGCAAGGGTGCTAAAAGTCTGCACTTTGCAAGACAGGTCCTGTTCTTCCAGTTTCAGTGGGGAAAGATTGGGCTGACAGTCAAGGAAGAATTAATTTTGCTGTGAGTTCTAGGAACACTGTTATTGTGGGCTTAGTGGATTTTTTTGTCCTTTTTGTTTGAAATAGCATGACATATTTTCCAAGGTTAAAAGTTATGGACATGTTCATCTTGACAGAGTCAATCGTATTAAACCCAAATCCTCTACCAGAATTACCAGTTGCATAACCTAGGAAACCTTTTATTAAGGTCCAGTTGTTGTAACTTCTAGTGTATATAAATCACTGTACCCATTCATGCCAGATGAGCATCTGGCCCCCAAATGTTCAGTACATGCTTCTCAAGATGCTATTAAGAGTGTAGCAAAAGGAAACAGTTATGTTAAATGCTGCTTTGTTTCTTCATTGGTTCATTCACAAGAGATGCACTGAGAAAAATAAATTAATATATGACCTCCTCTCTTTTTTTTTCCCTCCTCTCCCCTGTTCTGTCAGTTTTCCTTTTGCTGAGATTTTAGAGGATGAAAGTCCAGAATGGGGAAACTGAAGTTTGACATCTAGGACCTGTTTCATTTTGTATCATATCATTTCTAAAAAGACTATAATGGTTTAGTGCAAGGGCTAAACTTCCCCACTTCCCCCTCCTGTCTTCTCTCTCCTTTCTTCTTAAAAGGACATAAGAAGGGGAGGGGGGGGGGAAGACAGAGGGAGAGTTTTCAGGAGATTTACACAGAATATTTTACTTCTCTGCTACAAAGATATCAGATTACATCAGTGTATATATAGAGAACAGAAGAATAAGGGAAAGGAATACCTGTCCAAATCCTGTAACTGGCAAAAAACACAGCCACCTGCTCAAGGACTGGAAAAGCCAGAGAGAGACCCTCCATTTCAGAGCTGTAACACCATACAGCTGTAAATGCCATAGCCATAAATTCATGGTTCTGATAATGGAGAATATTATGTGGTTCAAACCACTACAGGATCTGTTGAATTCTTTCAGAGTAATGAGTTTGAACTCACTGCCTAATGGTACGTGTATAGCCCCAGAGGCAAGCCTTGCAGAGTGTGAAGGAGTAGCAAGGCTGCTAGGCGTAGTGAATCTGAAATGTGAGTAAGGAAAAGATCCAGTTAAGACACATGTGATGGGGAGAAAACACAAGTGTGTAAGTGATCTGATTATCTAAATAGAAAATGTGAAGGAACCATGCGAGATAACTACCTTCATCAACTCTCTAACTACTTCACTAATATTGCCTGATTAATTTCTTAGATATGCACGCGTTTAACCGCGATTTGGAGATGTGAAAACTAACACAGTTTAAATAGCTGTTCTACAGCTCGTTGCAATAGTGGGAAATTGCCAAAAAGCACTTGCTGAGTTTGAGATGAAAACTTGTATTTTCAAAAGTGGTTGCTGATTACAGAAGTCCAACTAGTGATATCTGGACTTTGGAGAAAATGATCTTCTGTGGCTAAGCGTTCGGAACGATGCTCACTTTGAAAACACAGCCCTGCACGTTTCAAGCTAAATACCAAGTATTAGTAGCTGTGTTTGAGGAATTGTCACCCCAAAGTCTGTTAGTAATTTGACCATCACCAGAGATCCAATTAGTTTCAAAGTCTCAATCCAGAAATTATGTCCAATTTAGACCATACTACACCTGGATCTTTCCACTACTTTGTAGTTTTTCACTTTTAGATGATGTATTCAAAACAACCTTGTGAAAACATCAGTTACACTTACAGAATCATAGAATGTTTGAGGTTGGAAAAGGATCTTTAAAGGTCACTTAGTCCAAGCACCCTGCAGTGAGCAGGGATGTCTTTAACTAGATCAGGTGTCTCAGGTCTGCTTAGTCTTTGTCAAAGGTTATCATAGGAAAAAACCCTGTCTGCTCTTTACACAAGTGGAGACGTTCACCTCTCTTGTTAACAGAAGAGAAAGGCCAAACCAAATCTGCGAGTAGTCCAGAGCATCTGTTGGCATGTAACAGCCCTGGCAGACAATGACATTTCAGTAAGGCTGGTGCTGGGTTTTGCCCAGTGTCTCTTCTGAAAAATAAGGCTGAGGCCTCTCTATAAGCGCTCTTTAAATGTAAAGATTCAGAATGGTCTCTCCATTTCTTTTCTCTGCTGTGTGAAAACATAAGCTGGGCAATACAACAAAAATCCAGCCGATTGTCAGCTTTGTGTTTTCAATGACGGTCTGCAGCATTTGGTGTGGATTTCTCAGGAGTGTCCTTCATCTGCTGCTGGAGCCACTGCCCTTCCTTCTCTCTTCTGGTGTCTCAGTCTTCATGAAGTCTGCAGTGAAACACCCCTGGCCATTAGAGTTTAGCTGAATACCAGCCATAGCAGCAGTGTTTAGGATCTAGTTGTCTGCACCTCTTTTCTGGAGTTTTTCCCCTTGCTGTGAGAGATTGTGCTGTACTTCTTCCTAGTTTGTTACAACCAAAGTGAGAGACATGGCAGAGAAGATGTGCCTAGCTTCTTAGAAATAGAAGTGCCGTTTAACTTACTGCTTCCAGCATATCCATTTCCATGCTTTTTATGCACAAGACCAATACCATTAGTACTTAGCTCAGTGACTGGATCCAACGTTTTTCTCTCTTCATTTTCCTTCTCTTCATGTACTTGGATGCTGGTTCCTGCCACCCATTGCAATCTAGGGGTAAGGGCTGGTGTGTTCTGACAGCTTTCCATGAGCCTGTTCACCCAGCCTCACTGTACCATCTGTCTTTGCTCCTTCTCTGAACAAAGCTATGCTTGATGCTGCACTCCTGGAGTGAGGGCAATGAAGGGCTGGAGGGAGGAAGGAGAGGGAGCACTCACATGGCTATATGCCTAGTTGTCATCAGGCAAAATCAGCTGAAAAATTTCTTCATGTAGGAATGCTGCAGAATGATTTGTTATTCCATCTGCAATGCTCTTATGAAAGTTGTGTTTAAGCTACAGTGCAGACTGGTGAGGAAATTTGTCTATTTACATAAATAAACTGTGTTTCTCACAGATGTTTGTAAGATGCTTAAGGTCTGGAAGTGGTAGTGATAAAAAAGACCTGCTTTTCAAAAAGTAGAGGCATCCTCCTCTGAAAAATCAGATGTCTTCAGGTAGGCAGAGGAAAACTGACACACTAGAAGTTATTACACTGTTGGTTTTGAACACTTTGAGTTCAGTGCTACTCATCTTGCGGTATTTAGTTGACAGAGAATCTTTTACTGCCACTTCTTTTTTGCATCAACAGAAGAAAACATGATTTCACTACAAACTCAGAAGTCATACTCTATTAGATGAGCACTATTCCCTGCAAAGGCATGGAAAACACAGCACAGCTCTGCCTGTCCCTCTTTACACCAGAAGACACTGGTTGAAATTAGGCTGAAACCACAGGTTGCACTTGATGTATTTTCCAACAGGCTGCACAAAAATACTTCTTTATATTTGTTAGGCTTAATCTCAAGCCTTGTTTCAAGGTGAAGCTACACAACAGTGTTTAAAGTTGTCATTAAATCATTACAACCCAGACCATGGGACTGCAATTTTCACATTGATCCTTGCCTGTCAGCAACATTGACACGGGCTGGCATGTGGGAGCGTCACTGCAGCAGAACCCCCTCATATCCCCAGCCACTGGCTACAGTGCTTCTGCTAGCTCTTAACCAACTGCAGCGTTAGCAGTGTAACAGCCTATCTGATGTAGAGAGCTGAGCCAGGTGAAGCCAAGCGAGACAGAGAGGAGGGCTGTATGCATGTGTGCATGTACATAAAAGGTAGAGCGAAAGAGGCACAGATTTGCTGACCCAGACTGCTGAGTCCCAGGATCAGTTTTCTTTGCCAGCTGCTTCCATCAACTTTAAATACAATGGATGTTTATGAAAATCCCTTGGGAATCTTCACTGTGATTCAGTGAGTAATCTACTACATCTGTATTTCATATTTTAAGTTAATGGGAAGATAAATATTTAAACATATGCATAGCTTGCAAGGGCCATATGGTTTTAAATACTCAAACTTCTGTCATTGACGATAAGACATGTTTTGAAATTACTTAGTTACACATTGAAAATAGTTTGACCTTTGAATTAAACTAACCAAAGTAGCATTTCAATAAACAGTAATGAAGACATGCTGGAATAACCTATTGAAAATGCCATAGAACTGCAGTGAACTCCATAGAGTGAAGGAATTGGGCATTTTCTTTCTCCAAAGAATGCTGACCTTCTGAGAAGTTTTAAGAATCTTCTAACAAGCATGAAAGATCCTGACAGTTACTGACTAGTTTCCCATTACCCTGTGTGGTATGTTTGTCTTTCACAAATTAATTCATGTCTTTAATTATTCCAGACTTCACTGTGCCATACCTACATTGGGTCATAGCATAGGAAATGGTTGTTTAAAGTGTCTCACCACACTTACTTGCCAAAAGAGACTGTCCAAAACTTATGAGGGCTGGGAGTCAGTGTGCCTGGATTTTGCTTCCAGTTCCACCAAAGGCAACTCTTCAGCCAAATACACATTAGGTAATTTTTTGGAGGGGTCTGTGGTTTTTGTCTCTAAAATGGGTGTAAAACTACAACTTATTAAATAGCAGTGTGGAAGGAAATGTAAAATTTTCATAATCCAAATCTTCAAGAATTGTAAAGCTTTGGACTCAACTGATTCCTTTCCACTTGAATAGAATTGTCTTGTCTTGTGGAACTGGACTGCAGCTGAAATACTCTAATCCATGTCTTTCAGTAATGTGGGGAGGGGGGTGGTGATGTCTGTGAATTATGTAACTTCATTTGCCTCTATTTAATCTTGCACATCTATATGGAAGACTCTCTAACCATATGATCCTAACTCTTGTGTAACTTTTCCTTCTGTATTGTTTCCTTTTCATTACTCTTTGCCATTTTAATTTATTAAGGTGAGATTTAAAACCTATGCTATAAATCCATTTGAATAAAGACATTGTCTTTGCAAGTCTCCAATGAAAAGGCTAGTGTGTTCTGGAGCACATTAAAATAAATGCTGGAATTCTGGATAGTTTCTTTATCAGCCTAAAATCCACTCCTCTGTCTCTTTTCACACTCAAAGGCAGATTGGCTGCTGCTGTGGGGTCACCTTCCCCCCTGCAATTGAATACAGGAACTGGGCAGACTGAAAAAAAGAAAGAACAGCAACAGAGACTCAAAAAAGGATATCAAATACAGAGCCATATTCATAAATATTTCCCTTTCTCCACCTTCCCTTCTCCAAAGACAAGAAAACAGAAACCGAGTCTGAAATAGAAAAGGCATCTGGAATGCAAATCGACGCATTCCTGGGTGCAGTGAAGAGATGTCTACTTTAGCTCCAGTTACACTGGGGACCTGCTTGGGATAATGTTGTTGTCTTTGGTCTCCCAGATACTCCAGATACTTCGCCGTTGAGGCCTATTGAGCTGCTATGTAAAGCAAAACAACCACTGCCTGTTTAGTGGAGCATAGCAGCTAAACCCCTGCAGAAAGATTTTCCAAGTAAATTGGTGGAAGGATAGGATCATCTTACTGTTTGCTCCTTATCATTTCAGGGAGAATGAAGTGTGTTTCCAAATTCATATTTTTTTTCAGTGAGGTTTAAGAACATCCTAACCCCAAAGCTGTGCACAATTGGTACAGTTATTAAACTCCATATGCTCTGGAGTTATGCTCAGTAGGCTTAGAATTGCTCAGTAAATATTGTTGTGGGGTTTGGTTGTGGTGTTTTTTTTGGAGGGCGTGTCGTTTGTTTGTTTGCTTTGTAGTGTTTGTATTTTTTTCCCCAAGTGTAACACTTTGAGCAAATTATGTGAGAACAAAAGATGTTTGGAAAGCATGGGCAGTGCTTGTTCAGGTTCTACAATAGAGCCACCAGTAAAACAGAGAGCTCTTTGTTATATGCATTCCCCTTGTAACATGAAGAAATCTAGCAGGTCCTGCCCAACCATACTGATGAGGAATTTTGAAGCTTAAAAAGAAAGGCTATATTCAGACACAGTCAGTTCTCTGATTATCTGAGTGAGGAGTGCCATGGATTTACAAAAAATGAAGGGATACATAGTGAATGAAATGAGGAATCTTGTATAGTCAAGTCCCTGTGTTATCTGTCGCAGAACAAGAATTCAGTCATCAGAAAGACAGGCTGAGACTTTTCCAGAGAACCAGCTGTCCCCTTGGAAGTCAGTAATATAGCTCCCTAACTGAACAAGAGCCAAGCCCAACCAACCAAACCCTGAAGTCTGTCTTATTGTCTTCTTTACAAAAGTCGAGCAACAGTTGAACAGCGAGGGCCATGACTGTGTAGCGAGGTGTTTTTCTGATTCTTTTTCTGACCTGCTATTCTCTGAATGCCCATCAGGCTGACTCTGATCTCACAAGAGGAGTTAGCTCTTTGGAAACAGTGCTTGTGGTTTCTGTGACTTGGCAGCAACAAATCTCTCCCCTTCGCAGCCACACAAAGCTGTCCCCAGAGCACCACTCCTGACTCACGAAGCGTCATAAGAACAAGCATCCTTCCATGGACATGCTTGGAAGCTGACAATCTCTGGCAGTGATGATCTATAGGCTGGATCTTAGAAGGAAGTTCTTCACAGAGAGAGTGATTTGCTGTTGGAATGGGCTGCCCGGGGAGGTGGTGGAGTCGCCGTCCCTGGAGGTGTTCAAGAAAAGCCTGGATGAGGCACTTAGTGCCATGGTCTAGTTGACTGGCTAGGGCTGGGTGCTAGGTTGGACTGGATGATCTTGGAGGTCTCTTCCAACCTGGTTGATTCTATTCCATTCTAAGCTGAATATGCTTTAGGAGCCAGTTAGTATCAAACTGTGACAGCAAAGGCTCATCATGTCAAAGGACACCAATCCATGATTTGCACAGCTCATTTTTAAACTTTCAAATTGCAGAAAGAGAAGTATTTAATAATTTGAGTATTTTTTTGAGAGACTTAACTATGCAGAAGATAAGTGGGCTGTAGTCTTTCCTTTTTTCCAGTACAGAAGGAAAAAGGAGATCACTAGCAGTCATAGCAGTTCATCAAACTTAAGTCTTGTGTTTAATCCTATATAGGTAGGGTGAGCAGCAAATAATGTTTTTATTAACTCTACAGTCAGAATCTCTTCCTACACAAGGTATTTGCTTGGATCAAGCCCACTTCTAAGAGCTGCAGTGACATGTTTACATTAGCAGTTTGGTTCAGAAAATATCCTGTCCCATTTACTGTACTTGCATTCTCTGCGGTCCTGGAGCACACAAACTGGATGCTTCTCTGATGAAATTGGGAGACAAAATCCAGCAAGGCATCTACTATACAGCAACCACAAGGCATTCTATGGGGGGTTCAAATGAGACCTAGTCTGAAGTAAAATCCTTAAAATCTGTACAGGATGGCTCTCAGCAACTCTGCATCCACTCTTTCAGTCTATAGATCCACTCCAATTATGCTGTGCTACTTGCTAATGCAGAGATGCCCTAGACTTCTAAAGGGGACAGTAAAAATCAGGCTGGCATTGAGCCATATCAGCTATTAGCTTGCCAGCCTTTGCAGTAGTTTGCATTGAGATTATGGAGAGGTACTGAGCAGGAAATGTATGACCGTGGTGTGGGTGGTGTTTAAAACAATTTTGAGCTTTAGGTTAGATGAGGGTTTCCAAAAGAGTGCTCTTGGTGACTTTTTTGCTGCTAGATATTTTGTGTCCCTTTCTTTTCTTTTAACACTGTGCTCATCATCATTATGTGGAGCAAATTCTAGACAATGCCAGGAGAAAAAAAAAAAAAGGCAGTAAAAACCACTGTCAAAAGCCATCCAAACTGAAACAAAGGCAAGGTAGGGCAAGTCTTCCACCACACTGTCAGAGAGATCATCTGAGTTTTATAACTGGATCTGTGACCTTCCTTAACTCACAGGGGATCTTTTCTGCTCAATAGGGCCCTGAAACAGCTGACTTCTGGCTAGATTTAAATAAGCCACTTGTAAATAATATTGTCATGTGTACTGAGAGGGAAAAATTCTGGCTGAAATTGATTTTATTCCTGTACTTTCATATCATTTTGCCACAAGCCCTCAGTATTGACAGTCTTCCCAGACCTACAGTGACTTTGCAGTGGCTGCCCTAAATGTCTCATGTCTGCTGTTTTCTCTTTTCCTACACATTCACATTCAATAAACACTGAAACCATTCCTGTCCCTGAAATGTTTGTGTACTGTGGTAAAGCCTCTGAAAAGCCAAATGGATAGGACTGTTCTGTGACCAGCTCTTTACAAGATACTTCACTGAGAAAGTACAGTTGGAAACCAAACCCACCCCACTGTTAATTGGAGTTATCTTTGTGCCAGCTGGAAAACTTCCATTTATTTGAAAAGACTGGATATTGAGATGATGCATTTCTTTTGTTTCCACCAGCAGGTCTGATCTAGCTGAGAATACTGTAAGTGATCATGGTTATCATCTCACCTTAGACTGGTGGCACCTCTTTGTGGAAGGATGGGATGACCTCAGACATAGGCCACTGAGCACTTGTTGGATAGGAATACGATGTTAGTCTTTGAGCTGGTGATGTACAACTGAAAGCCAAATAAATCATTTGGCTTTGAGATAAGTGCTACTTATCTCAAAAAGCAACAAGGCTTTTGAAGAAGGTCATCTGGTAAGGTGTTAAGTACTGGCAGAGGCTTTGAGCAGGAGGTTGGGTGAGAGTTCCTTGCACTCTGGATGACTCCATGATGATCCTGACAAGACAGTGGAGAGGAAATATGCTAGAAGTAGCTTATGGAAAAGAAGTCTATGTGCCTTTCAGAAATCCTAGATGTGTCATTTAAATGTAAGCCAAATACTGGTTTCTGATGTTGATGAAGTCAAGAGACCTGCAGGCAATTACAGCACAAGCATGAAGTATTGTATTTGTGAATCAGATACATGGCTAAACTGGCAGTAACACATTCTGGGTCCTTCCTCTGTGATGTCTGTCCTTCCTTCCACCTTAATACCCAACTTAGGACAGTGGCAGAGAATGCAATGTTGACTTCAGTCTTGGTAAAGTTTGTAAACAGAGAAGACATTTATTTTTTCTTCCATACTGAGAGCAGCCAATTATTTGCTTTAATGTTAGTAGACTCAGCTGACACATGGCTTTCCCGTGGTCCTGAGTGGTTAAGCAGCTCAGCTGCAGAAGAATATCTTCAGATTGTTCAATTTCGGTTTTACTTAAAATTCAGTATCAAAGCTTACCCAAAAGAAGCTATCTCAGGCTTGCAAGGATGTGGATGTGGCACAGCAGAGTTTCGTGTGAGTTTAGACATCCTAGACTTTAGCATAGCAGATTAGTGCTTACTCAGAGCAAGCAGGGGTCACTCTCCTCGCAATCCACCACGTACACATATTTTTGCTCCCCTTCAAGTCTGTTGAATAACAGGTAGATTTTCCTCCCTCTCTCTCTCTCTCCACCTCTCCTCCCCTCTCTCTCTCTCTCTCTCTCTCCACCTCTCCTCCCCTCTCTCTCTCTCTCTCTCTCCACCTCTCCTCCCCTCTCTCTCTCTCTCTCTCTCCACCTCTCCTCCCCTCTCTCTCTCTCTCTCTCTCCACCTCTCCTCCCCTCTCTCTCTCTCTCTCTCTCCACCTCTCCTCCCCTCTCTCTCTCTCTCTCTCTCCACCTCTCCTCCCCTCTCTNCCTCTCTCTCTCTCTCTCTCTCTCTCTCTCTCTCTCTCTCTCTCCACCTCTCCTCCCCTCCTCCCCTCTTTCTTTTCTGTCCCATGAGTCAACTCTGATAACGTGCCTCTTTGAGCCCAGTTTTCAGAGGTACTAATACCTGGTGCTTCTACAGTTAGTCTGGGATAGAAGGCTCTTATCTGCAACTCCACAAATCAAGCATCAGACATTTCTAGTGTTTGACAGTAGAATTGGTAATTTTCAAGGCTTTTTCTGTATATTTCTGTGATTTCAGAGTTTTTTTACTTCAGAGCTGCTGAGAAAGGAAAACTATTCATTTGCATGCTGGAAAGGATAGGCAAGGAGCCAGCTCTGTGCTATTACAATATCTGATCTCTGTAAGGCAAACATCCTTCTGAAAGGAGCTAATGTTTCTGTCTATTCAATTCCAATTCACAGTTCAGCACTTTCTTCACTCAAGCACCCATGGGAAGATTGTTAACTGGAATTTTCCCTTCTTTTATCGTTATTCCTGGATTCAGTGAAGAAATTATCAGTTCATGTAACAGTCCTTTTTTTTTTGCCCTTGCAGTTAATATTCAGTGGTATTCTGCTTGTAAGGAACACTCCTGTAATTCCAGGCTGAAATTGTAAACTGTCTCTATAAGCACACTTGCGTTGCATGGTATGAATATCCCATAGTGGGTAGCAGTCAAGTGATGCATATGTGCACATATCTTCAAAGGCTTTAGAATGTACTTCTCATCAAAACTAAACAATTGCTCTAAAATATTTTGTAACTAATGTACTTGGTTACTTCCCCCCCCTTCTGTTTACAAACACAGATCATAATATTTGAAAGAGTCATTGGCAGAATCTCAGCAGTAACATTTTAAATGCTGTTTGCTTGCTGCTTATGCATTGCAAATGCTTCACAAAAATCAAGTGACATGGGTCTCATAGAATCATAGAATTGTAGAATGGTTTAGGTTGGAAGGGACCTCAAGGATCATCCAGCTCCAACCCCCTGCCATAGGCAGGGACACCTCCCACTAGAGCAGGTTGCTCAAGGCCTCATCCAGCCTGGCTTTAAACGTCTCCTGGGAGGAAGCATCCACAACCTCCCTGGGCAACCTGTGCCAGTGTCTCACCACCCTCACTGGAAAGAACTTCCTCCTAACATCCAGTCTAAATCTCCCCTCCTCCAGCTTAAACCCATTCCTCCTCGTCCTGACATTACTAGACCTTGTCAATAGTCCCTCCCCAGCCTTCCTGTAGGCTCCCTTCAGATACTGGAAAGCCACTCCAAGGTCTCCTTGAAGCCTTCTCTTCTCCAGGCTGCAGAGCCCCAACTCTCTCAGCCTGTCCTCATAGCAGAGCTGCTGCAGCCCTCTGATCATCTTCGTGGCACTCCTCTGGACCCGCTCCAGCAGTTCCATATCCTTCTTGTGTTGGGGGCTCCAGAACTGCACACAGTACTCCAGGTGGGGTCTGAGGAGAGCAGAAGAAAGGGGGAGAATCCCCTCCCTTGCCCTGCTGCCCACACTGCTCTTGATGATGCAGCCTAGCACACGGTTGGCTGTCTGGGCTGCATGTGCACACTGCCGGCTCATGTTGAGCTACTCAAGGTGTAGTTTCTTCTTTTTGAGAGGACATGAGTGACTAATCAAAGGGACTTTTCTTCTGTGAACACAAACTCTAAAATAATTTTTTTCTATAAATACTATGCAAACCACATTTCATATTATCACTTGCATTTCTCTCAGGAAATTTAATTGCAGTTTACAGAGTGCAAGTGTAGAGAAGCAATTTCATCTAAATATTTTAACTTTTCCAGTATATGCTTTATCTGGAAAAAAAAAAACCAAAACAATGCAAAACCTTTATAATTGGATGAAACTTTGCATTTATCAGCACAAAAGCTGGTCATGTCTTTCTTATCAGCCAACCTGCTTATGCGTTCTCTAACACAGCAGTTGCCCGCTGCACCTGTAGTGTCCGTATGGACCCCTTGCCTTTCCAGATGAACAGACACACAGGAGCTAATTATTCTTGTGATGATCCTCCAGGTAAAGTCTGGGGAGCATTTTGGAAGCACAGCACAAGCTTCTCCCTGCCAGTATGCCTAGTATAGTGAAATGCTGAATAAATAGCTTCCCTCCAAAATCAATGCATGCTATGTATTACTGCTGCATTTTAATAACATCCCGCTTATCTCAGGGATTCAGTGCTAGAGCTGTGTAATGTGAAGGCAGGTTATCCCTGCACAGTTTCAGGCTTCACTTTCAGTGAAGCCTGGGACAGCACAGGCTACTCAATAATCTCTTTCTCCCAAACAATTCTGCATAGTCCTGCTATGGCTTTGCTGACAAATTCACTCTGCCCTAACTGTTCACAGCACTGCCAGGTGGGGAACTTAAGGTCTTACCCAGACAATCATTCCTTCCAATACCCCATCACTGGTCTAAAGACCTTCTTCTGCAATCACCTCCTAGAGCTGTATCTGCTGAAGCCACACCATGCTCAGTATGGGGAGGATGGGCTTAAGGAGACTCTGAGCTCCTGTGTGGGAGCTGCTGCTGTAGATGTGGTTGCCCAGGCAAAGGCTTTGAACATGGGCATAGTCTTTCAGCACTGCTGGAGGGGGCTCCACTTTCTAGGGTAGGAATTTCCATATAAAAAGCTTCATGACGCTACAGCCAGAGGTTTTTGCAGGAGGGGCAGCCACTTCTAAATACCTGTGTTTCCTCAGATACATTTTAGCAAAGACTTCAATGTTGGCACAGTTTGCTTGTGGTCTTTGTAAAATCATGCCATCAGTCTCTGGGATCTGGATTGGAGGCAACGGGCTGCATTTCATTACATGTTTGGATTTCACCTGAGCATTCATTTTCTTTTATAGCAAAAATCCAGCATTACTATGTTGTTAACAGTAATTTAGTGAAGTTGGAACAGCACAGCTTAATGGAAGCTAGTGAACTCTCTATAAATGGAAAAGACACATGCCTGCTCATTTAGTTCCACACTTGACCAGCTGCATTCAGTAGTCTAGGGGAGATATGCTTGTGGGATATGAACAGGTACCATCAACCCTCTCCAGAGAAACCACTCAATATCTCTGCTTAGACTGACACAGGAAAACATCTCTCCAGATGTCAATCCTTCAGCCTCCTACAGAGGAAAAACTTGCTGTCATCTATTGTGACTGCACAGCAGTTTTACTGCTGTTTATAAGCAAACACTATACCCACATAAAAAATAAATTTCGACAGTCAAAGATAACATCAAACTGAAAACAAACAAAAGAAACTAAATGGCACTAGGAAAGGTTGGAATTGATGATCTGTGAGGTTTCTTCCAACCCTGATGATACTGTGAAGTCCAACCCTTTCCCACAGAGCTGAAGGCTAGACCATGGCACCAAGTGCCACGTCCAACCTTGCCTTGAACAGCTCCAGGGACGGCGACTCCACCACCTCCCTGGGCAGCCCATTCCAGTAGCCAATGACTCTCTCAGTGAAGAACTTTCTCCTCACCTCAAGCCTAAATCTCCCCTGGCGTAGCTTGAGGCTGTGTCCTCTTGTTCTGGTGCTGGCTGCCTGAGAGAAGAGAGCAACCTCCTCCTGGCTACAACCACCCCTCAGGTAGTTGTAGACAGCAATAAGGTCACCCCTGAGCCTCCTCTTCTCCAGGCTAAACAATCCCAGCTCCCTCAGCCTCTCCTCGTAGGGCTGTGCTCGAGGCCTCTCACCAGCCTCGTTGCCCTTCTCTGGACACGCTCAAGCATCTCAATGTCCCTCTTAAACTGGGGGGCCCAGAACTGGACACAGTACTCAAGGTGTGGTCTAACCAGTGCAGAGTACAGGGGCAGAATGACCTCCCTGCTCCTGCTGGCCACACCATTCCTGATGCAGGCCAGGATGCCATTGGCTCTCTTGGCCACCTGGGCACACTGCTGGCTCATGTTCAGGTGGGTATCAATCAGCACCCCCAGATCCCTTTCTGTTTGGCTGCTCTCCAGCCACTCCAACCCCAGCCTGTATCTCTGCATGGGGTTGTTGTGGCCAAAGTGCAGCCCCCGGCACTTGGAGCCATTGAACGCCATCCCCTTGGACTCTGCCCATCTGTCCATGAGGTCGAGGTCCCACTGCAGAGCCCTTCTGCCCTCCAACCCAGCCACATCTGCCCCCAGAGTAGCAGCAAGGAGAAAAGAAAAGTCATATGTGAGTTACTTGTTTCTAAATAGATAAGTTTGCTTTGAAAAGATATCTTAAAACATAAGGAAGGAACACATTCTTTCAAGATCTGCAGTTTTATTCCTTGCTGAAGGTCATGAATTTTGGCTCTGCAACTCATTGACCTGGTCAGGAAGAGACTTGGTAAAAAAAAAAAAATTAAGCAGTACTGACCAGTCATTGTACCCCTGAGCACCTGATTAGAGAAAAGGTTTCTTATAAATTAATTTTCCTTGACTCTGAGGAGCTTCTTCTCTGATTTATATGGGTCAGAAAAGTTCATCTCATGAAAACAATTTAGAAAATTCAAAGATAATCCAGTTCTAGGCTCTCTGCCATCCAGGTGCATGAACCCAGCAGGAAAAAAAAAACCTCTCCTTAATCCTTTTCTTGTTTTCATAATTACTTGTTTTTCTGCTTCCCAGCAGTTGTTCTGTTCAGTACAAAAGTTGCCATATCCAATTATAACTTTTGTCCTTACTTTAAAAATCTTCACATCTCTGTTATCTGTTAACACAAGATCAATGATTTGATTAATCTCAGAACGGTGTTTCCCCCCTCATCTCCCACAATGACTGCCACTCGCCGTTCAGTGCTGTGGTCTTAGATTGTTGTGCAGCCAATAGGCAGGTGTGACTGCATGGAGAAAAACAAGAGGGTGAACTGGAGAGGAAGCCAAGACTGAGAGATTTACCGTGGTAAATGCCATGGAATTTTGGAAAGCAGCTTTCACATGCTATCACCTGGTGGCTTCTGATCTATGTTGCTTCATATTTCATTTTTGTGTAACAGAGGCCAACAAGAAGGAGATTTCTTGGCAGTTAATGATCACTGCCATTCACCCAGCCAATCAGCCAGTAACTGTAAATATCTGACCTTTATGCCTGCCTTCCTGTGATGACTCTTTTCAGCCAGATATTTTTCTAACCTTTCCTGTTGGATCTAGAACTATGTGCTTTGATATTAATGCAATGTGCCACACTACAACACTGATATTCTTCTTCCAGACTCTTCCCTGACAGTTACTGTAACCAAAAGGAAAGCAAGATCACATTCTGAAAGCTCCATTGTATTTACTCTGCCTTCCAATGTTTTATCTTTCCCTCTCTTAACTTTGCTGAAGCTGCCATCACTTAGTAATGTCCAGAGCCTCTACTCTTCAGAATTCAGCAAAAGTCAAGAATTTGTTCATGATTGTTCATAACAGCAACACTGGCAATTGTTTCTCACCTTGGAAGGTTTTCTTAAAATTACATTGCCTTTTTCTTTTTCTTTGACCTCACACCCAGGTGTGACCACAGGATGTTAGGGGTTAGAAGGGACCTTTGGAGTCCAAGCCCCCTGCCAGAGCAGGACCATAGAATCTAATGCGGGTCATACAGGAACACATCTAGATGGGTTTTGAAAATCTCCAGAGAAGAAACCACTCTGGGGAGCCTGTTCCAGTGCTCCATGACCCCTACAGTAAAGACGTTCCTCCTCGTGTTAAGGTGGAACTTCCTGTCCTGTAGTTTATACGGTGATGGTTTGGGTGTTCCCTGCCCCCCACACTTTAGAAATCGCCCAGACTAGACTCAGCCGGCTCTGGAAATTTGAATGAAGCTTATATTTACAGCTGGCACAATTTACAAGCAGATAGTTACAGTATATACAGTTATAGACAGAAATATACAAGGTAAAAAGGTAATACGGAAACACAACTCCCCTCCCAGAAACCTGAGTCCCCAGGAGGGGCTCTCAACCACCCCCTCACCTTCCCCCTACCCCTCTCAACCTTACCTCAGTCCCAAGGAATAACGGAGGTTCAGCTAAGAGGATTAAGAAGCAAAGGTGAATCAGCAAAGCAAATGGAGGGTGAGGTTGGAAAGCAGGGTGGAGTTCAGCCAGCAGACTGAGCTCTCCAGTAGGCAAAAGCTCCGAGCCAAGAGAACGAGCAAGTGACTTTAACGTTTTGCTTTTTCTTTCCACACATCTCAGCGAGGCTGTGAGGGAAGTAGACCTCACCATTGTTTTCATTTCTCAGCCTATGATCTAGTTCTTCTCGCCAAAACATTCTAGCTAGCTTCAAACTAGCACATATACTCACTGCCCTTTGTCCAGGGCACAACTGAGAAGGGCTCGTCCTCTTCCTCTTGACACCCAGCCCTCAGATATTCAGAAACATTGGTTAGATCCCCTCTCAGTCTTCTCTTCACCAGACCAAAAAGCCTCAGGTCCCTCAGCCTCTCCTTACAGGGCAGTACACCAGCCCCTTAATCATCTTCATAGCCCTCCATCGGATGCTTTCAGCTTCTGCTGAACTACTCACCCAGACTATGATCTTTGTGACTACCTGTTGTTTAGATGATGTCAGTGAATGAACTTCTGTCACAGCTGTGCTAATGTAGAATGCAGAGTGCACATGCATTTTATTGTCTAAGATATTAATGAATACTTGCACTTGATCAATATCATTATTATAACATGATATTGTTATTACAAATCTGTGCTGTAGGCTAAACTATAATATATACTAAACTAAAATTTATGGGCTAAAATAAATACACAATAGGCATACTTCTATCTGTGTCATGACACTGAAATATTTGCTTTCTGAAGAACAAAGAACCTCAGCCAGGTTTCCTTGGAAATTAATTGGCTTGGAGAGAGGGACCACAGCATTTGTAGAATGGAAGTAGACAGCTAAGAACAAACATGTGCTGGGGGAGGATTGTAGCCAAGATAATGAATGACATCACAGCAGAACAACCTCAATTCCAGTTGTATTGGAAATAAGGGTGGCATAGGAGAGGACTGTGTAGATAGAAAATTCACAGTGGTCACAGCTCTGTCACCTTTCAAGCTGAACTCAGCTTTGCGCTGACTAAAATTCATGTATGCAAAATGAGTTGACTGTCCTGGGCTTTGCTCATTTTGTGGAGATGTGCTGGACCTTAGAAAGGCTGACCCTGCAGATGTCTGGAGGAAGATGAGTTTGTGCTTCTTCCCTGCAGCCCCTATTCACACAAAACTAATTACTAGGCTGTCTAGAGTAGTTCATTCTGACAGCAGACCATTTCCTGCCTTTGTGTTGACAATGGTGGGGAAAAATGCATGGGCAACTCAGAGAATATTTAGACAGCAGGCCTGCCCATGGCACTAAGCTCTCATTTCTGTCACCAAGCAGCTACTGAGCAAAATGAATTGATATTCAACATGCCTGATGTCCTGTCACCTCCAGAAACTTGGAGAACATGGCCTAAGATTCTGTCCATCACACAGAGCCCCAGTGTGCTAGTTTGAAGGTAGCTAGAATGTTTTGGTCAGAAGAACTAGATCATAGGCTATGAAATTGTGCTAGTTTGAAGCTAGCTAGAATGTTTTGGTGAGAAGAATTAGATCATAGGCTGAGAAATGAAAACAATGGTGAGGTCTACTTCGCTCACAGTCTTGCTGAGATGTGTAAAGAAGAAAAGCAAAACAAAAGATAAGGTCACTTCTGCTTTGCCTGCTGGGGAGAGCTGAGGCTACTGGCTGAACTCCATCTTACTCTCTAACCTTGTCCTCCGTTTGCTTTTGGCTGATTCATATTTGTTTCTTAGCCCCCCTGGCTGAACCTCTGTTCTTCCTTGGGACTGGGGTAAGCTTGAGAGGGGTAGGGGAAAGGTGAAGGGGTGGTTGAGAGCCCCTCCTGGGGACTCAGGTTTCTGGGAGGGGAGTTGTGTTTCTGTATTATCTTTTACTTTGTATATTTCTGTCTATATCTGTATATACTGTAAATATCTGCTTGTATATTGTGCCAGCTGTAAATATAAGCTTCATTCATATTTCTAGAGCTGGCTGAGTCTAGTCTGGGTGATTTCTAAAGTGGGGACACACACACACCCCCAAACCACCACACCCACCTTGATTCACTTTGTAACCCTAAGGCAGATGCCTATCCATCTCCTGTCTTCCGTAGGGATAATCGCCATTGTGAAGTGCCTTGAGACCAGCTAGTGAGAAATGCCATCTGTGAGCCACCAAAGCCTTTGTCTCTGTTCATGTAGGAGAGCAATACATGTTGCATCTGGGTAAGGGGACGCTGGGGAGCAGGCTCCAGTTTGCAACAAAGCTAATTAAACATTAATGAAATTCCTTCAAAAGAGGGAGTTTTGCTTCACACTTCCATACATTTAAATCTACTCTCTGTTTGCTTTTCCTATTTTAGCTCTTTAATTTATTCCTCAAATTTCTAGCCTTCAAAATGATAATAGAATGTACTAGATATGAAATAAAAGTCTCCAAGCAGTATTTTGGTAATCTGTTAGGAGTTGCAATACCTATGGATTACCCTGTAAATCTAAGTTATTGGCACTCATGAGAGATGCTTACCATTTCTTTTGGTTTATTGTGTAATATTTTGCAGCTATGGCTGCAGTACTGTTATTAACTTGTGAGAGTTCTAAACTCTGATAGGTGATTAGATCATTTAGATAAATTAGATCATAGAATCATAGAATGGTTTAGGTTGGAAGGAACCTCAAGGATCATCCAACTCCAACCCCCTGCCATAGGCAGGGACACCTCCCACTAGAGCAGGCTGCTCAAGGCCTCATCCAGCCTGGCCTTAAACACCTCCAGGGAGGAAGCATCCACAACCTCCCTGGGCAACCTGTGCCAGTGTCTCACCACCCTCACTGTAAAGAACTTCCTCCTAACATCCAGTCTAAATCTCCCCTCTGCCAGTTTAAACCCATTCCCCCTCGTCCTGACATTCCCAGACCTTGTCAATAGTCCCTCCCCAGCCTTCCTGTAGGCTCCCTTCAGATACTGGAAAGCCACTCTAAGGTCTCCTCGAAGCCTTCTCTTCTCCAGGCTGAAGAGCCCCAACTCTCTCAGCCTGTCCTCATAGCATAACTATGTAAAATTTGGGCCTCCAAAGTAAGATGGTGCTAAGCAGTGGAGCCACAGGAGTCCCAGCTCATCACTCTTTCCAAGGATTTGATCCCTATGTTATGCCACAGATTTCAACAGAATTTCAGTTTGCTGTTGGAAACAGTGACTTAGAACTTCTCTTTTATTGACCTGCTCAGGATGATTTTAATTTCTATAAAGAAGTTAAGGACAAGAAAATGGTCTTTCCAGATACAAAGGTAGTTTACTCTTTTTAAATGTGCTTTCAGCCACTTGAATGGAAAGTGGTTTTCTCTGTTGAAGTTAATTCCCTTTCATATTAGCACGAATCATATATGTATGCTTTAAGAAATAAGATCCCTCTCTGCATTAAAATGACAGCTTGCAGTGGTGAAGGATAATTTTGCAACTCAGGCATTCAAGAGACAGGGTGTTGCCACAAACTTCTGATCCTCAGGCAAGTCATTCTATTAGATTTCTTGCCTGCAGAGTGAGACAACTCATCTTGCACAGCTTCCCCTATCCCCCACCCCCATTCTTGCCTATTACACTGATATGTATGGCTTTTACTTAATAAAAAAGGCAAAATGACCTGTGTGCTTGTCAAGCACCTCAACAGGTTTAACCCAGAAATCTTGAGAATCTCAAAGTTCAACACCAGATTCCACAGGGAGAAACTCAATCGCTTGCTGCAGGCTTTTTTTTCTGAGCAGCTGGAACATGGCTGAGATATATCTTCTATCTTTCTAAGCCCAGCTGCAGACATCACTGATGAAGGCAGTACTTACTGTTCCAGACAGCTTCAGTACTGATTGGGGGTTGGTAGTGGCTTGAATAATACAAGGTCATGCCTGTGCAGTGTTAGAAACTCAAATTGCCACTGTAACCACACACACAACCAACCTCATTTTTTGTCACTGACTTTTTTTAACTGAAAAAAAAAAACACAAACCAATGTTGTGGAGGGATTTGATCATTGAAATCAGTGAAAGTTCTTCACTGAGAGAGTCATTGGCTACTGGAATGGGCTGCCCAGGGAGGTGGTGAAGTTGCCGTCCCTGGAGCTGTTCAAGGCAGGATTGGACGTGGCACTTGGTGCCATGGTCTAGCCTTGAGCTCTGTGGTACTGTGTTGGACTTGATGATCTATGAGGTCTCTTCCAACCTTGGTGATACTGTGATTTACAGAAGATAAAAACTCTTTCCCTAGACACTGACAATATTTGATTCAATAGTAAAATGTATTATTCTTGCTGTGTTATGTCTATTTAGTGCTCATTTAAGGCATTTTTACTATCCTGGCCCAACTGATCCAGACATACCTGAAATAAAACAATTATTTAAAGAAGCAGGTAATGTGGGAATGCAAAGTGAAGAGCAGATGTGGGAACGGAGTGAAGAAGGATAATAACAGGCAGATGCTGACCTTGGTTCCTACCAGCTGCTGGCTAACTTATCTCAGAAGGGATAGATAATGGACACCTCCTTAATGAGGAAAACAAGGCCTGGTTTATGCTGATGGAGTGGGTTGTCCTTGACTAATTATGCTAATGTGTAGATGTGCCCCTTGTGGCCCTGAGGAATATATTGAGGGCCAAAATGATCAATAAAGGTCTCTGGTGTAATTTACATTACACAGTCTCACAGTATCACCAAGCTTGGAAGAGACCTCACAGATCATCAAGTCNGCCTCTCCTCGTAGGGCTGTGCTCGAGGCCTCTCACCAGCCTCGTTGCCCTTCTCTGGACACGCTCAGGCATCTCAGTGTCCCTTCTAAACTGGGGGGCCCAGAACTGAACACAGTACTCAAGGTGCGGTCTAACCAGTGTAGAGTATAGGGGCAGAATGACCTCCCTGCTCCTGCTGACCACACCATGTCTGGAGTCCATGTGGCCTTGCCTTTGATCACATTGGTCTGTGGAGCCTTGACCACGTTTCCCACAGCAAGCTAATCTGGGGTGTTGCAACACCTGAGCTAAAACAGGTGTTTTGCAACAAGGTAAGGGATGTATAAAACCAGAGTGTACCATCTAGGGTTTGAGTTCCCATTCATTTACACTGGAGGCAGTGTGCCATGTTTCTTCTAAAACTTCTACCTCTGGCTTAAGTTTCTGACCGAAAGTCAATGACAGCAGTTAATTCAAATAACAATTTGAACAGCAATTGCAAGGTGTGGTTTCAGCTTCTCATCCCCATACTTCTTATGCTAGCAGGATGTACAGTGGAGGAACTTCTCTGTTCAAAGAGAAATTATTCCTATTTAGTGGACAGGTTCACAGGCTGATGTAAGTGGTTGTTTCAGTTTAAACACCCCAAAGCCTACATGCTATACATGTACAACTGATATTCTAGGAGCTGGAGAATAGAGAGCTGTACAAGGGCAAATTGAAAGGCTTCAAATTATCCTAAAAAAAAAGCTCTTGGAGAATTTCACAGCAGTTCCTTGGAGAATTAACAACTGATTTTAGGCTTTTCTGTCATTCCTTCTGTAACCATTTCCCTAAAAGTCAAATCGACACAAGAAATAGGATAACTCAAAAGTGCAGATTTTGTATTATGCCTTTTTAGCTTGCAATTTCACTGAGTAAAGTTTTGGGGATCCTTTAAAAACAGAGGTTTCGCAACTAATATCCAGTAATAACTATGGGCTCACTAGTTAACAGCAGAATAAATGCAGAATCTTCTTTTTTTAACCTTTTTTCCTTTTTCTATTTTTTTTTTCCTTTTTCTGGTGGGTTGGGTTTTGGGTTTTGACTTTTTTTTTTTCTCTCCTAAAAGCTTCTGCCATAGAACATCTGCCATGTTAAATAAAACTATGCAATTTCAGTTAATTTCTCTTACCAGACTCACTGGAAGCAGTTAAACGTTTCAGAAATAACCAATTATAAGACTTAGCTTTTTGCATTTTAAGGAAGTCACTTTAAGCTATATTTAAATAAGGAATTTAAGCTAAAGATTTTGTCAAAGGATTCTTAAACTACTATACTTGTTGAAAATGTCAGGTAACCTTTTGCTCCTATGCTTTAATGGCCTCTTAGAAGAAATTTGGACAGCTTCTCCTCCTCACCTTCTCCATCCCCTGGCTTTGTGGTATGTTAAGGGCAGCGAAGTTACTACTAGTGTGCACATGCAGCCCATACAGCCAACCGTGTGCTGGGCTGCATCAAGAGAAGTGTGGCCAGTAGGGCAAGGGAGGGGATTCTCCCCCTTTACTCTGCTCTCCTCAGACCCCACCTGGAGTACTGTGTGCAGTTCTGGAGCCCCCAACACAAGAAGGACATGGAACTGCTGGAGCGGGTCCA
>WAAF01017498.1:58109-74322 GCA_013400475.1 Tricholaema leucomelas | reverse complement strand
TTCCCTTGCAGCTCCTCCAGCACCCAGCCTCACCTCTGAGCTCTGATTGAGCCTTCCCTTGCTGCTCCTCCAGCACCCAGCCTCACCTCTGAGCTCTGATTGAGCCTTCCCTTGCTGCTCCTCCAGCACCCAGCCTCACCTCTGAGCTCTGTTTGAACTTTTTCTTGCTGCTCCTCCAGCACCCAGCCTCATCTCTCAGGACAGAAGGTCCTGGTAACTCCTGAAGGTCAGCAAGGGCAAGTGCAGGGAGAGGAAGAGGCTCCTGCACCGGTCCAGCTAAGAGGGTGATCTGCTGCAAAGTGGCTCTGCAGAGAAGGACCTAAGAGTGCTGGTGGACAAGTTGCTCAAGTGCCAGCAGCAGTGTGCCCTGGTGGCCAAGAAGGCAAATGGGCTCCTGGGGGACAGGAAGAAGAATGTGGCCAGCAGGTTAAGGGAGGTTCTTCTGCCCCTCTGCTTTGCCCTAGTCAGGCTAAAGATGGAGTCCTAGGCCCAGTTCTGGGCTCCCCTGTTCAACAGAGACAGGGAACTACTGGAGAGAGTCCAGCAGAGGCTACAAAGATGCTGAAGGGCCTCAGGTAGCTCTGTGAGGAGGAAAAGCTGAGAGCCTTGGGGCTGTTGAACCTGAAGAAAGCAGCCTGAGAGGGGATCTGAGCAATGCTCAGCAAGAGCTAAAGGATCTGTGGGGAACAAGAGGATGAGGCCAGACTCTTGTCAGTGGTGCCCAGTGACAGCACAAGGGGCAATGGGCACAAAGTGGAACCCAGGAGGTTCCATCTGACCAGGAGAAGAAGCTTCTTTGGTGTGAGGGTGCTGGAGGCCTGGAGCAGGCTGCCCAGAGAGGTTGTGGAGTCTCTTTCTCTGCAGAGCTTCCAACCCCCCCTGGCCATTGTGATGCTGGGCAAGCTGCTGTGGGTGCCCCTGCTTGAGCAGAGGGGTTGGACTGGATGATCTCCAGAGGTCCCTTCCAACCCATACCATGCAGGAATTCAGTGACTCTGGGACTGCCTCCCTTTGATGCTGGTTGCCCTTACAAAGTCCTTAGCTTCTAAAGGCAAAAGCAGCTCAGAAAGCCCTCAGAGGAGGTGCTGCTGAGACCCAGGGCTGCAGGGACATCAAAAGGTTTAACTGGGACCCTGCTGGGAGCTATGGGTTTGGCTGGCTGGGAGCATGGCATTCCTGGCTGGAGGCACAAACAGCTCCTGCTTCCCTTCTCGAGTTCACTGAAAGCAGCAAGTTAAAAAAAGAACAACAACAACAAGGAGGAGAAAAAGAAAATCAAAAGCAAAACCTTTCAAGCTTGTAAAGGAAAATCTCAGAGAGAGGAGGCTGTGATGTCTCCAGCATGCTGGGCTGGCAGCAGATAAGGGGGCTGAGAAGATCTGCAGCCCAAGAAGTAGGGGGGGGGAAGGTTATTTACACCATGAGTCTCACCTTCCTTAATGAAAATACAAGTCTGTGAAGAGGATCTTCACACCTGCACTTTGGGTTGCTGCCAAAATAGTTGATTATGACACAGGAATTTCACAGCTTTGGCAAAGGAGTTTGGTTTTAAGATAGCACCCACCAGACCCCCCAGGACATGGCTCCAAGGTGGTTATGGAGCTGGATGTCCATGCAGGGGAGCTGGAAGAGATTAGGAGGAAGTTGTTGGCAGAGAGGAGTGATTGGCATTGGAATGGGCTGCCCAGGGAGGTGGTGGAGTCTCTGTCCCTGGAGGTGTTGAAGCCAAGCCTGGCTGGGGCACTTAGTGCCATGGTCTGGTTGATTGTATAGGGCTGGGTGCTAGGTTGGGCTGGATGAGCTTGGAGGTCTCTTCCAAGCTGGCTGATTCTATGGGATGCAAAGTCAAGCTGGCTCCCTAGCCTGTGTCTCTGCCAGCAAGATCAGCTTCACCAGAGGGTGCTTGTGTTGGGATAAATATAGAATCACAGCAGTGGTGGGGTTGGAAGACTTCTGCAGATCAGCAAGACCAGCTTCCCTGCTAAATCAGGTTGACTTAGGGTAGGACACATCCAGATGGTGTCATCTTTGATCACATTGGGTGTTCCTGTGCTCCACAACCTCCCTGGAGGTGTTCAAGGCCAACTTGGATGAGGCCTTGAGCAACCTGTTTTGGTGGGAGGTGTCCCTGCCTATGGCAGGGGGTTGGAATTGGATGATCCTTGAGCTCCCTTCCAACCTAACCCATTCTCTGACTGACTCCAAGTTGGACATCCACCTCTCACTCCTCACAAGACTCAATTTCTGCTGTGGCCTGGGGAGATCAGCACAGCAGCTGAGCAATGAGGAGCTGTCACAGGCTGGGATCCAGGTTTTCTTGGAAGAGGAGCTACAGTTCCATGGAGGAGATCCAGTACATGCAACCAGAGCAACAAGCAGGGCCAAGTACCTCCCCCTTGCACTGGAAAACATCCCCCCCCCTGCTAGCTGCAGGCTTGGAAGGTCTCCAAACTCCCTTCTCCTCAGAAGATTCATCAGGCAGAGCCATCTGCCCAGCAGCCAGCTCAGCAGCTCCCATCCCTGCTTCCCAATGGATTTTCCCTGCTGCCTGTGAGTGCTGTGAAATCTGCCTCCCAACCAGTCAGAGAGATGGTGGAGAACATCCAAGAGAGGGAGGAAAAGGAGCTGGCCTGAGCCTAGCTGGAGGTGTGGGATGGTGGGCTGGGATTTTCAAGTGCCTCCAGCACTGCTAAGTAGGAGCTGTGAGAATGAAGTACCTTAAATAGAGGCATCAGGAAACAAGGTGGGATCTGTGTGATCAACAGCAGCTGAAGAGGAGCCAGCAGTGTGCTCAGGTGGCCAAGAAAGCCACCAGCATTCTGGCTTCCATCGGTGACAGTGTGGCCAGCAGGAGCTGGGGAGTGATGGTGCCCCTGGACTGGGCACTGGTGAGGCCACAGCTTAAATCCTGGCTTCAGTTTTGAGCCCTTCACTCCAAAAAGGCCATGGGCGGGGGGGGGGGTGGAGCAGGTCCAGAGGAGTGCAATAAAGCTGGTGAAGGGTCTGGAGAACAGGGCTGGTGAGGAGCAGCAGGGGTTGCACAGCTTGGAGGGCAGGAGGCTGAGGGGAGACTTCATTGCTCTCCACAACTCCCCAAAAGGAGGTTGGAGCCAGGTGGGGTTGGTCTCTTCTCCCAAGGAACAAGTGATAGGATGAGAAGAAACAGCCTCAACGTGCACAAATGGAGGTTTAAATTGGACATGAGGAACAATTTCTTCCCCTTGAAGGTTGCCAAAGCCTGGCCCAGGCTACCCAGGGCAGTGGTGGAGTCCCCATCCCTGGAGGGGCTTCAGAGCCGTGGAGATGTGATGCTGAGGGATGAGGTTTAGCAGTGCCCTGGCAGTGCTGGGTTAAGGCTTGGACTCAGTGATCTGGAAGGTCTCTTCCATCTGAAGCAGTTCCATGATTCCATGATCCTGAGCCAAGCCACACAATGATTTTGTCCCTCCAACCACATCTCCTCCCCCTCGGCAGCATGTGGCCAGTCCACAACCTCCCATCTGCTTATTGAAAGGGATTAAAAGGAGCCAAGTCTGAGGTGCAAGGCCCTGACTGGAGTGGTGTTGAGTGAATAATTGATGCAGCATTTATAATTGATGAGAGATTTAACAGCAGCAGAGCCCTAAGTGGCTTTCTATTAACTATTGATGGTCTCCAGCAGGTTCTCCACAGGCATGGTCTGGCCCCCAGCCCTCCCCTGATGTTTTATTGAAGGGTTCCTAGGAGCTCACACAATCTGGGTGAACATCTCTGCTCCTGGGGAACACCTCAGCATAGAATCATCAAGGTTGGAAAAGCCCTCTGAGATCATGGAGTCCAACCAGCAGCACAATGCCACCACAGCCACCAAACACATCCTGAAGTGCCATGTCCTTCTGAGAGCTCCCCCAAAGCCAGAGTTAGCAATGTCCTTCTGAGAGCTGCCCCAGAGCAGGGTTAGCAATGTCCTTCTGAGAGCTGCCCCAGGGCCAGGGTTAGCAATGTCCTTCTGAGAGCTGCCCCAAAGCCAGAGTTAGCAATGTCCTTCTGAGAGCTGCCCCAGAGCCAGAGTTAGCAATGTCCTTCTGAGAGCTCCCCCAAAGCCAGAGTTAGCAATGTCCTTCTGACAGCTCCCCCAGAGCCAGAGTTAGCAATGTCCTTCTGAGAGCTGCCCCAAAGCCAGAGTTAGCAATGTCCTTCTGAGAGCTGCCCCAAAGCCAGAGTTAGCAATGTCCTTCTGAGAGCTCCCCCAAAGCCAGAGTTAGCAATGTCCTTCTGACAGCTCCCCCAAAGCCAGAGTTAGCAATGTCCTTCTGAGAGCTGTCCCAAAGCCAGAGTTAGCAAGACCCTGGCAGTCATGGAGGAGCAGCCCACGTCTCACCTCCAGCTCCAAACAACAAGCAGCCAAAGCAGCACACAGGGAGTGCCCTGGGACCTTCAGGGCTGGCTGCAGGTTGGCACAGGGTCACAGCATGGCAGGGGCTGGAAGGGACCTCCAAAGCTCAGCCAGTGCAAGCCTCCTGCCACAGCAGGATCTCCTGGACCAGATCACACAGCAACACATCCAAGCAGGGCTTGAAGATCTCCAGAGATGGAGACTCCACAACCCCCCTGGGCAGCCTGTTCCAGGGTTCTGGCACCTTCACAGGGAAAAAAATTCCTCCTGATGTTTCCATGGAACTTCCTCTGCCTCAGCTTCCACCATTGTCCCTTGTGCTGTCCCTGGGCATCACCCAGCAGAGCCTGGCTCCAGCCTCCTGCCACTCACCTTTACATCTTGATAACCATGGCTGAGCTCACCTCTCAGTCTCCTCTCCAAGCAGCACAGCCCCAGCTCCCTCAGGCTCTCCTCACAACAGAGCTGTTTCCCTCCTTTAATCATCTCTGTGGCTCTGCACTGGACTCTCTCAAGCAGTTCTATGTCCTCCTTGAACTGAGGGGCTCAGAACAGGACACAGTACTCCAGATGCAGCCTCCCCAGGGCAGAGCAGAGGGGCAGGAGAACCTCTCTGGACCTACTAACCACAGCCCTTCTGATACACCCCAGGAGTTGAGGTCATAGAGGGGGAAAGTGCAGCAGCAGCAAACCCTTTCCCTAGGGTGACCTCTCCCCTCCCCAGCACCACCTTACCAGCTCCACGCGCCGGCGGCTGGACTCCATCTCCCTTTGCACCAGGTCATCCATGGCAGCCTTCATCTCCTCCATCCTCCTCTGGTAGTACCTGGTGTTTTCCTTCTCCCGTGCCTCCGACTCAGCTGCTTTCTCCAGCTCCTCACCCATCTTGATGATGCTGTCTCGCAAGCGCAGCACCAGCACCTGGGAGGAGCAGGGCAAGGTGAAGTGTGGGAGATGTGGCCAGAGAATACCAGCCTGGGACCATCAAGGACCATCTTCTGAAGCTCTCCATCAGCATCAAGTGATGTGAAGAGCCCTCCAACCTGTGCCACAGAGCCAGCCACTATGATTAGCATTATCAAGCACCTCTCTGAAGCTGGCTGCGGTGGCTGCACTCCACTGTGACCACAGCCCACCCCTGCACGCAGCTCTGCAAGCCACCAAAGGACCCATGGCATCTCCTGAGGCTCCCATGGAGCTGTCTGCTGCTTTGTTGGGGGGTGGCACAAGAGCATTGAGGCATTTAGTGTCATGGTCTAGTTGATTGGACAGGGCTGGGTGATAGGTTGCAGTGGAAGGGACCTCAAGGATCATCCAGTTCCAATCTCCTGCCATAAGTAGGGAGACCTCCCACTAGAACAAGTTACTCATCCAGCTCGGTCCTGAACACCTCCCTGGGCAACCTGTGCCAGTGTCTCAGCACCCTCACTGCAAACAACTCCTTCCTCACATCCACTTGCAATCTCCCCTCTGCCACTTTAAACCCATTCCTCCTCATCCTGTCATTCCAAGACCTTATCAATAGTCCCTCCCCAGCCTTCCTGTAGCCCCTTTCAGATACTGGAAGGCCACTCCAAGGTCTCCTCAGAGCCTTCTCTTCTCCAGGCTGCAGAGCCCCAACTCTCTTAGCCTGTGCTCATAGCAGAGCTGCTGCAGCCCTCTGAGCATCTTTGTGGCTTCCTCTGGACTTGTTCCAGCAGTTCCATGCCCTTCTTGTGCTGGGGGCTCCAGAACTGCACACATCCCCTGGGGTGCCAGTGGAATCATTTGGCTTGGAGAAGACCTTTAAGGTCATTGAGCCCAAACACTCTGTGTTTGTGGGGCTAAACCATGCCCCTCAGATAGACTCACAGAATCCATCAGGCTGGAAAAGACATTTGAGATCAAGTCCAACCTATCCCCCAACACTACCCAATCAACTAAAGCCATGGCACCAAATACCACATCTAGTCTCTTTTTTAACCTCTCCAGAGACAGCATCTCCACCACCTCCCTCCTTGGGCAGCCCATTCCAAAGGCCAATCACTCTTCCTGCAAGGAACTTCTTCCTCACATCCAACCCCAAACCTCCCCCACCCAGCACGGCTTGAGGCTGCATCCCCTTCCCCACCTCTCCCCGGGTGCCTCTTCCCCCAAAGCCGATGCGGTGGCACAGCTGCCCCTGCCTTTTGCCCAGGAGCTGCAGCTGCCCAGGGCTGCACATGCCCTGTGTGGGTGGTGGAGTGGCTGGTGGTACCTCGAAGCGCTTCATCTGCACAGCCTGGAAGTCCAGCTGGCTCTCCAGGTCCCGGATGCGAGCCTCCTGCCGGCTGACGATGGAGCGCTCGGCTGGGCACTGCTCCAGATGTGCTGCTCGTGCCTCTGCTGCCTGCAGCTGGAGGAGGATGGGTTGAGTTAGCATCCCCCTCCCTTTGCCATGGGGCTTTGGCCTCATCCCAAAGCCAGGCCCATCCCTCTTCAGCTTGGAAGGGACCTCTAGAGGTCATCCAGTGCTGCCCCCCTGCAGTCAGCAGGGACATCCCTACCAGCCCAGGTCACCCCCAGGGCCCTGTCAAGCCTCACCTTGGATGTCTCCAGGGAAGGAGCCTCAACCACCTTCCCTGGGCAACCTGTTCCAGTGCTCCACCACCCTCATAGTCAAGAGCTTGTTGCTAACATCCAGTCTAAATCTGCTCTTCTCAAGCTTGAAGCCATTGCCCTCATCCTGTCACTGCAGGCCTTTGTAAACAGCTTCTCTCCATCCTTCCTGTAGGCTCCCTTCAGGTACTGGCAGGCTGCTGTTAGGTCCCCCATAGCCTCCTCCTCTCCAGGCTGAACACCCCCAGCTCCCTCAGCCTGTCCCCATAGCAGAGCTGCTCCAACCCTCTGATCATTTCCATGGCCTCCTCTGTACCTGTAGGCTCCCTTCAGGTACTGGCAGGCTGCTATTAGGTCCCCCTGGAGCCTCCTCCTCTCCAGACCGGACTCCCCCAGCTCCCTCAGCCTGTCCTCATAGCAGAGCTGCTCCAACCTGTGACTCTGTACCCTCTCCATCAGGCCCATGTCCTTCCTATAATGAGGGCTCCAGAACTAGATGCAGTCCTCCAGGTGAGGTCTCACCAGAGCAAAGTGGCAGAATCACCTCTCTTGTGATCCACCATCCAAAACACCTCCCAGACCCATTCCCTCACCACCCCACCAGTCCCTCACCATCCCACCAGTCCCTCACCCTGGTGTGAGCTGCACCAAGGAACCTCTCACAGCATCCTAGAAGGGTTTGTGTTGGAAAGGACCTTAAAGATCATCCAGTTCCAACCCTCTGCTGTGTGCAGGGTTGCTCACAGGTTGCTCAAGGCCTCATCCAACTTGGCCTTGAACACCTCCAAGGGATGGGGAGATCCACAACCTCCCTGGGCAACCTGCTGCAGCATCTCACCACCCTCACTGCAAAGAATCTGGGGTGCTGTGGAAAACATCCCTGCTGCTAACACCAGGCAAGGAATGCATGGCACAGATGGGGTTAGGGCATGAGAAGGGTGGTGGCCAGAGGAGGCATGTCTGGGTCTCTCTTGATTTTGTCACAAGCTCTTCTAGGACAGCAGGAGTGCAAATGCCCAGCTTACAGCTGCATGTAAAGCTGCCTGCCTTGAGTCATAGAACCACAGAATTGTTTGGGTTGGAAAAGCCCTTTAAGGCCATCCAGGCCAGCCACTGACCCAGCATCCCATGTCCCCAAGTGTGTCCATACATTTCTTCAACACCCTCAGGGATGGGCACTCCACCACCTCCCTGGGCAGCCTCTTCCAAGCCCTCACCACTCTTGAAGCAAAGAATCTTTTTCCTCATCTCCAACCTAACCCTCCCTTGGCACAATTCCAGGCCATTTCCTCTCATTCTGTCACCTGATATTAGAGAGAAGAGACCAACCCCACCTGGCTCTGGCCTCCTTTCAGGGAGCTGCAGAGGTTGGAGTGAGGTGGGAGCTGGTCTCTGCTTTCAGCTTTTCCTTCAGCCCTTACACCAAGGTCTCCAACACAAACCACCCTCTTAGTGATCCCATGACAGGTTGGGTTCAGGTTTGTACCTGACACAGACCCATGGGAATCTGTCTCTCTGGGCTGTCTCTAAAGCCAACAAGTCCTGCTCCTGCTTCCTGGGAGGCTTAGCCACGCTCCAGTAAAGCACTGCACTTAATGGGATTATTGATGTGTCTTAAATGGAATCCAGGAGCTCCAGGAGGATGGGAGCAGCTGCAGAGGGAAGGCAGTTTGGCTCTGCTAGGCACCCATCCCAAGGGCAATACCCCATTCCTGGGTCAGCCCCAGCTCCATCTGAGTCAGTTCTACCTTGGGATCAGCCTCATCCCAAAGCCAGTCCCCTGCCAAGGTCAGGTCCATCCCATGGATCAGCCACATTTTGGGTTTAGCCCCCAGCCTCCATCCCAGAGTCAGCTCCTTTCCAGGGTCAAGGCCATTCTTGACTTTAGCTTCATCCCAGAGTTGGCCCCATCCCAAGGTCAGCTCCATCCTGGGCTCAGCCTTGCCTTGAGTTTAGACCCATCCCAGGGACAGTTTCATCCCAAGCTCAGCTCCATCCCAGGGTCAGCCTCATTCCTGGGTCAGTCTCATTCTGGGTTTAGCCCCATCCCAGGGTTGGCTCCTTTCCAGGGTCAAGGCCATTCTTAGGTTTAGCCTCATCCCAGAGTTGGCCCCATCCCAAGGTCAGCTCCATCCTGGGGTCAGCCTCATCCCCAGTTCAGCCTCACCTTGGGTTCAGCCCCAGTTCCAGGGATCAGCCTCATTCCTGGGTCAACTCCATCCCCAGTTCAGCCTCACCTTGGGTTTAGCCCCATCCCAGGATTAGTCTCATTCCTGGGTCAACTCCATCCCCAGTTCAGCCTCACCTTGGGTTTAGCCCCATCCCAGGATCAGTCTCATTCCTGGGTCAACTCCATCCCCAGTTCAGCCTCACCTTGGGTTTAGCCCCATCCCAGGATCAGTCTCATTCCTGGGTCAACTCCATCCCCAGTTCAGCCTCACCTTGGGTTTAGCCCCATCCCAGGATCAGCCTCGTTCCTGGGTCAACCCCACCCCAAGGTGAGCTCCATCCTGGGCTCAGACCCATCCTGGGCTCAGCTGCACTCCAGGGTCAGCATCATCACAAAAGGACATTCACGGTTGGCACCGTGGGCCCAATGGGCACAGACAAGAGGTGGTGCCCAGATGTCTCTTGCTCCTCAGCTGTGGGTGCCAGGAGCTGGGGAGGAATTACCTTCTCCTGAAGGCTCTGCTTTTCTCTCTTCACATCCTCCACCTGTGCCTGCAGCTCCCGGATCTGAGCGATATCTGTTGCCGACTGCAGAAAGAGGAAGCCCAACAGTGAGAGCAGACCCCAGGGCTTGGAGCAGTGGGCAGGTGCCACAAGGAACGTGGTGCCAAAGCCTTGCTCATGCCAGCACCTCCTACCACCAAAACAGTGAGCTGCTGAAAGAGCTTTAATTCTCCTGACTCAGTGCAACTCCCCTAATTCTTGAGACAAATACTTAGAGATCAGGACAGAAACCACAGTGTCGAGGTCATTCCTGTCCCCAGGGTCCTTCCAGACACAGACTCTTGGCTCTGTAACACCACTGCAAAGGGCACCAGACTGTGAGCTGTTTGCCTCACCAACCCAGCCCTGCCGCCCTGAGAGCCTTGGGGTCCCTCAGCTCCGGCTACAATCCTGTGGGAGAGCCTGGCTGTTGCTCAGGAAGCCCCAGAGCTGTCTGTCAGCACTAAAAAGTCAGCACCAAAAAAGCTCTGTGTGAGAAAAAGAGTGAAAGAAAAAGAGAAGAGGATCCAGAGAGGGATGCTGGAGGATTTCCCAGCTACTGGAACCAAAGCCATGACATCTCTTGGAAGAAGGCTCAAAATCATGGGTGAGAGAAGCCAGAGCCATGAGCCAGCCCTTCCTCTCATCACATCAGCTGCTTCCTGGGGTCCCTTCCCTGCATCCCAGGGAAGGAGCTGCTGACCCTTGCCTGCCCCAACTCCTACCTGGGCAATCAGAGCTTTGTGCTTGGCCATGAGCTCGTTCAGGTCTTCCTGGTCCTCATCGATGCGCTTCAGGAGGTCAGCTCTCTCGTGCTGCAGCTGGTACAGCTGCTCATCCACCTGCAGGAGGGCCCATGGGGGCATTGGAGAAGCACAGCATGACACCACCCAGACCATGGCATCCTCAGGGACCTGCTGCCACCAGCCTCCAATCCCAAAATGGCATCAGGAGAAGCAATAGGAGCTCCTGGATATCTGCAGAGGGGGACTATGGAATGCTGAACCCCTTCAGTGTCCACTTCTGCCTAAGGCAGTGGTGGAGGTCCCCATCCCTGGAGAGGTTTCAAAGCTGTGAAGATGCAGTGCTGAGGGCCACAGTTTAGTGGTGCCCTGACAGTTAATGGTTGGATTCAACGACCTTGGAGGTCATTTCCAATCTTACTGAGTCAATGATTCTAAATATGCTGATTATTGCTCTCAAACAGAGGGAGGGAGGACTGTGCCCACCCCACTCCCACCTCCCCCTGCCCTTGCTACAGCTCCACAAACACACCAAGCTCTTGTTTCTGTTGAGGGTCTCCAGCTCCATCTGTAAGTTCTCCAGCTGCAGGGCTGCTGTCTGCTGGCACCTCTGGGCCTCAGCACATTTGGCTTCACTCTCTTCCAGCTGGGAATAAAATGGGGCAGGTGATGATCAAAGGTGCAGGACCCACATGTTGCTGCTGCTGTTTTTCCTGCATCTCCAGGTTCACTTACACCTCACCTCCAGAGCATTTCCCTCTGCTAACACAAACAGAAACTTAACCTATTAACATCAGGTCAAGCAGTTTGGAGCTCTGAGCCACCTGCTCTGCTTGCAGATGTCCTTGCTGACTGCAAGGGGCTTAGACTAGATGACCTTTAAAGGTCCCTTCCCAACTAAAGTCTTCTATGATGCTTCCAGAAGCAACCTCACCCACAAGCAGCCCTGGCACTGAGCTTTCCCCTGCCACCATTCCACTCAGATGAAATCAGAGACAAACACAGCTCCAGCACCTCTCATTAAACCATCAACTCCCAGGACGGTTTGGGTGGGAAGGGACCTCAAAGCTCCTCTAACTCCAACCTTCCCACATCATGGTCAGAGACAACTTCTCCTAGACCAACTTGCTGAGGGCTGCCAGCTTCCATTGCACACAGCCACAGAATGTCAGGGGCTGGAAGGGACCTTCAAAGCTCAGCCAGTGCAAGCCCCCTGCCAGAGCAGGATCTGCTACACCAGATCACACAGCAACACATCCAGGCAGGGCTTGAAGATCTCCAGGGAGGGAGACTCCACAACCCCCCTGGGCAGCCTGTTCCAAGGTTGTGGCACCTTCACAGGGAAAAAAATTCCTCCTGATGTTTCCATGGAACTTCCTCTGCCTCAGCTTCCACCACTGCCCCTTGTGCTGTCCCTGGGCATCACCCAGCAGAGCCTGGCTCCAGCCTCCTGCCACTCACCTTTACATCTTGATAACCATGGCTGAGCTCACCTCTCAGTCTCCTCCTCTCCAAGCAGCACTGCCTCAGCTCCCTCAGGCTCTCCTCACAACAGAGCTGTTCCCCTCCTTTAATCATCTCTGTGGCTCTGCACTGGACTCTCTCAAGCAGTTCTATGTCCTCCTCGAACTGAGGGGCTCAGAACAGGACACAGTACTCCAGATGCAGCCTCCCCAGGGCAGAGCAGAGGGGCAAGAGAACCTCTCTGGACCTACTAACCACAGCCCTTCTAATCCACCCCAGAATGGCATTGTCCCTCCTGGCCACCAGAGCACATTGCTGGCTCATGCTCAACCTCCCATCCACAAGGCCCTTTTCCACTTCACTGCCTTCTAACATGTCAGTCCCCAACCTATACTGAGGTTAGAATCATAGCATGGTTTAGGTTGGAAGGGACCTCAAAGCTCAGCCAGCTCCAACCCCTTGCCACAGGCAGGGACACCTCCCACTAGAACAGGTCACTCAAGACCTCATCCAACCTGGTCCTGAACACCCCCCAGGGAGGTTTTGGTGCACAGAATCACCCAATGTGATCTTTGATCACATTGGGTGATTCTGTGCACCACAACCTCCCTGGACAACCTGTACCAGTGTCTCACATCCCCTCAACTCACTGCAAAGAACCTCATCCTTGTTCTTTCCCCTTCACACAAGGGAATTTTCCACTTGGGAAGGAGAAATTGAAATCACTCAACCCCCCCCCCCCAATAAAAAAAATGCATAATGCATGAACTCCTGAAGAACATCTCTGTGAAGTGCTGCACCATCTGTTAAATACCTGAGTAAAAAAGGATGCTGCAGCCTTATTAAGAAGCAAAGCTCCACTCGGAGCCAGATGGATGCTGCTGAACGGAAACGAAGCCTTTCAGCTGAGCTCTCCTCGCTGAGGAGCTGGGTGGGTTGCTGGTGGGTTGGTTTGGCTCCCTCTGAGCCTTGTTGTGAATGTCATCGGGAATGGTTTAGGTTGGAGGGAGGGAATAGAAGCAGGGGTGGGAAGGGAGGAGGAGGAGGAGGAGGGTTTAATGCGTGGCAGTGCAGCGGAAACTCAATAGCTTCTGAGTCCTGAGGAGTTTGACTTCCATAGAATCACAGAATGGTTTGGGGTGGAATGAACCTTAAAGAGCCTAGAATCCATGAATGGATTGGGGTGGAATGGACCTTAGAGATCCTAGCATGGTTTGGGGTGGAATGAACCTTAGAGAGCCTAGAATCAATGAATGGTTTGGGGTGGAAGGAACCTTAACGATCCTAGAATGGTTTGGGGTGGAATGGACCTTAGAGATCCTGGAATGGTTTGGGGTGGAATGGACCTTAGAGATCCTAGAATGGTTTGGGGTGGAATGGACCTTAGAGATCCTAGCATGGTTCGGGGTGGAATGGACCTTAGAGATCCTAGAATGGTTTGGGGTGGAATGGACCTTAGAGATCCTAGAATGGTTTGGGGTGGAATGGACCTTAGAGATCCTAGAACAGTTTGGGGTGGAATGGACCTTAGAGATCCTAGAAGGGTTTGGGGTGAAGAGGACCTTAGAGATCATTTAGTTCCAACTCCCCTGCCACAAGCAAGGACACCTCTGACTAGACCAAAATGCTCAGGGTCTTCCCTGGGCAACCTGTTCCAGTGTCTCACCACCCTCACTGTAAAGAATGTCTTCCATGGAGATGGGCATGGGTATGGGCATGAGTATGGACATGAACATGAGCATGGACATGGGCACTCCATCAGCCACGTCAGGCTGAGCTCACCTTCCCTTCCCTTCTCCCTCGGCGCAGGTGGGAGCAGCTGGTGCTGGCAGATGTTCTTTCTGCAGAACCATTATCTCAATTACATCTGTGTGGTGTTGGAGTTGCTCCTGCCTCCTGATGGCTTTTTTGCTGTACAGATTAATTAATCACTGCTTGGAGGGTTGGCATCTTGAGCTCAGCCCTGGTGCTTCGGTGGTGAGAGCTGCGCGACCATGGCCAGCTTATGGATGGACAGCTCTGTGTCACCTATGGGCACCCCATGGGACCTCAAGCTCACCCTGAGGCTCAGATTGTCCCCAGTGTGGTGGGTACAAGTGTGGCACGTGCCTGCAACCATTCAGGTTGCTCAGCACCAGCTATGAATTGGCTTAAACTAAGGAAAATCCACTGTGATCCCTGC
This sequence comes from Tricholaema leucomelas, assembly GCA_013400475.1. Taxonomy (NCBI): domain Eukaryota; kingdom Metazoa; phylum Chordata; class Aves; order Piciformes; family Lybiidae; genus Tricholaema lacrymosa; species Tricholaema leucomelas. The sequence continues at coordinate 60,269 of WAAF01017498.1, read as the reverse complement.
TCCTGCCTCTAGCATCCCTGAGGGACCTGGGATTGCTCAGCCTGGAGAGAATGAAGCTGAGCAGAGACCTTCTGGTTCTCTGCAAGTCTCTGGAAGGAGGCTGGAGCCAGGTAGATGTTGGTCTCTTCTCCCTAATACCAGGTGATAAAGTGAGCAGAAATGGCCAGAAGTTGCCCCAGGGAAAGTTTAGGTTGGACATGAGGAACAATCTCTGCCCCTTGAGGGATGGCAAGGCCTGGCTCAAGCTGCCCAAGGCAGTGGTGGAGACCCCATCCCTAGAGGGGTTTTAAAGCTGTGGAGATGTGGTGCTGAGGGGTGAGGTTTAGCAGTGGCCTGGCAGGGCTGGGTTAATGACTCTGATCTGACAGGTCCCTTCCAACCAAAACGCTTCTGTGAGTCCCTGATTCTCGGATCCCTATGGCAACACAACCCAAACCAAGTGCTGCTGGAGCTCCTCACCAGACAGCCAGCAAACGTGCTGAGCAGAAGGTAATTAACAGGGCTGCAGGAAATGCACAGAGAAGACTAATCCACCACTGTTGGCTTAATCACAGAGAAGAGCTCCTGACAAGGAGACTCTCCTCAGCACCAGAGGCTCTTCTCACTGTCTGGGGCAGCAGGATGCTCATGCAGAACAAGGTCACCACTCACCCCGTGGACAACTGCAGTCAGACCTGCAGCTAATTCTTGTGCCTTAGCCAAGGGGAATCACTGAGTGGCTTGAGCTGGAAGGGACCTTAAAGACCATCTAGTTCCAATCTCTTCCATAGGCAAGGACACCTCCACCTAGAGCAGGTTGCTCAAAGCATCACTGCAGGTGTTTGAGACCAGGCTGGATGAGGAGGTGCCCACAACTTCTCTGGGCAACCTGTTCCAGTCTCACCACTCTCATTGTAAGGAATTCCTTCCTAACCTCCAGTCTAAATCTACCCTGCTCTACTTTCAAGCCCTTTCTCCTCATCCTATCCTTACAAGCCCTTGTAAAAAGTCCCTCCTCAGTTCTCCCGCAGCCTCCTTCAAGTACTAGAAGGCCGCTAGAAAGTTCCCGTGGAGCCTTCTCTTCTCCAGGCTGAGCATCCCCAGCTCCTTCAGCCCGCTCCGCTGGGCAGGGAGGTGCCCTCCCACATGCCCACCTGCTTGCGCAGCTTCTGCAGCTCCTGGGCACTGGCACCAGGCTCTCCAGGGGCTGCCACCAGCAGCTGGACGTCAGCCAGCAGCGCCCGGGTCCGCCGCAGGTCCCGCCGCAGCCGCTTCTCCACGTCGAAGTCTCGGTGGCCAATCTGGAGGAGAGAGGAGAGAAAGTGTCCTGAGAGCCTTGCTGTCCCCAAAACCCCTCCATTAGACCTTTCCACTTCCATTCTGAAGCAGGTCCAGAGTAGGGTAGCAAAGATGGTGAAGGGTCTGGAGAAGAGGGCTGGTGAAAAGCAGCTGAGGGAACAGGGATCATAGAATCAAGCAGGTTGGAAGAGACCTCCAAGCTCATCCAGTCCAACCTAGCACCCAACCCTGTTCAATCAACCAGACCATGGCACTAAGTGCCCCAGCCAGGCTTGGCTTCAACACCTCCAGGGACAGCAACTCCACCACCTCCTTGGGCAGCCCAGGTTCAGTCTGATGAAGAGGAGGCTGAGAGAAGACCTCATTTCTCTACCTGAAAGGAGGTTGGTCTCTTCTCACAAGGAAGAAGCAATAGGATGAGAAGAAATGGCCTCAAGTTGCACCAGGGGAGGGTTAGGTTGGAGATTAGGAAACATTTCTTTGTTGCAAAAGTGGCCAAGGATTGGAACATGCCACCCAGGGAGGTGGTGGAGTCCCCATCCCTGGGGGTGTTCAAGGGACCTGTGGCCGTGGCACCTGGGGGCTTGGTTTAATGGTCATTGTGGTGTTGGGTTGTAGGTTGGACTCAGTGATCTTAGAGGGTTTTTTCCAACCCAAACAATTCTATGATTCCATGATTCTATTCCCCACAGGGTTTGGGAAGAGAGGGGGAGGGTCAAGAGAGGGAGGAAGGTCAAGAGAGGGAGGAGGGTCAAGGAGGAGGGTCAAGGAGGAAGGTCAAGAGAAGGAGGGAGGTCAAGAGAAGGAGGAAGGTCAAGAGAAGGAGGAAGGTCAAGAGAGGGAGGAAGGTCAAGAGAGGGAGGAAGGTCAAGAGAGGGAGGA
>WAAF01017498.1:38818-49211 GCA_013400475.1 Tricholaema leucomelas | reverse complement strand
TCCCAGCCTACACCATCCCATCCCACTCCACCCCACCCTACGCCATCCAATCCCACCTCACCCTACTCTACACTACCTCACCCTACCCTACACCATCCCATCCCACTCTACCCCATACCATCTCACCCCATCCCACCCCACCCCTCCTGCTCAGTCAGCTCCAAGGGTGGATGCCTGATCCCATTCTTGGAGCCAAGGAGTTGACTGCTCCAAGGATTCACACCGGGGTTTTTTGGAGAGGGCCAGAGGCAGAGCTGGGAGCAGGCAGAGGATGCTCTCATTAAGGACTGACTTTAAACAAGCAAAGCTCTGGTGCTAATGAAGCCTGTAATTCCAGAGCAGCTCTTGGGAAGCAAATGGGCTGCTTGGTTTTACTCAGGCTCCTCAGCCTGGGCTGCTTCTCTGATTACTCTTTAATGGGCCATGAATAACTCTCATTTCTTCAGCTCTTCCTCCCAGGAGGTGCTCTGCCTCCAGGCACTTGGGCTTTTTCCCTCCTGATGCCAAAGCTTGGCAACTGCCAGCCCCTTGCCTCAGCAGCTCTTTGTATCATGGATTGTAGAATGGATTGGAAGGGACCTTTAAGATCATCCAGTTCCAATCCCCTGCCACGGGCAGGGACACCTCCCGCTAGGCTTATCCAACCTGGCCTCGGATACCTTCAGGGAGGGAGCATCCACAACCTCTCCAGGCAACCTGTTCCAGTGATGGTGGTGCAAGCACCAGCCAAGAACATTGAGACCCACCACTAACCTCCTCCCCACCCTAGAGCTTCCCAACCCCATGCTCACTCCTGGGCTTGACCAAGGCTGAATTTTGGCATCATTCAGGTATGGGAATAAGTTACCCAGGGAGGTGGTGGAGTCACCATCTCTGGAGGTGTCCAAGAGGTATGTGGCTGTGGCACTTTGGGATATGGTTGTAGCCAGGTGGGAGTTGGTCTCTTCTCCCAGACAACCAGCACCAGAACAAGGGGACACAGTGTCAAGTGGTGCCGCGGCCGCCGAGGTCTACACGCTAGCCCGACGCGGCGCGCTGCCGATCTTTCAGGTATGGGAATAAGTTACCCAGGGAGGTGGTGGAGTCTCTGTCCCTGTAGGTGTTGAAGCCAAGCCTGGATGAGGCACTTAGTGCCATGGTCTGGTTGATTGGCCAGGGCTGGGTGCTAGGTTGGACTGGCTGAGCTTGGAGGTCTCTTCCAACCTGCCTGATTCTATTCTATTCTCTGATGGTTCAACGGCCATGGTGGTGTTGGGTTGAAGGTTAGCCTCAAATGACCTCAGAGGGTTTTTCCAACCCAAACAATTCTGTGATTCTATGGCAAGTGACTTTTTAAAGCTGCTCAGTGAGAGCAGCAGCAGCGAGCAGCTGCGTTCCTGAGCCCCAGCCCTGGGAAGCTTCACCTGGCCAGGACCAAAAAGAGAGGACATCCAGCTTCAGTAACATCCCTGCTCTTCAGTGTGCCCCTGGGGAGCCCCTGACCCCTCCTGTCCCACAAAGCCAGCAGCTTGCCTTTTGCTCCAGCCCTGCCCTGGCTCCCAGCTCAGACTCCAGCCGCTCCTCCAGCTGTGCCAGCCTCTTCCGCAGGAAGGAGATCTCCGTCTGCGCGCAGTCAAACCGCACCTGCCACTCGTCCTCTGCCGAGGCACAGACACCCCCAGAGGGGCTGGGTGGGTGCTCAGGCCATGCCAGGGGCAGATGGGTCAATGCTCAGTGACACCACAGCTCCTACATGGTGTGAGCACCAGCACCAAGCTGGTAAGGTGCAGCTGTCCCAGCTCACAAACAACCATGGAGATCTTTTTGTTGGAAGAGACCTTTGAGGTCATTGAGTCCAACCATTAGCCCAGCACTGCCACTGGTGCCACTGCACCACAGCCCTCAGCACCACATCTGTGTGGCTTTGAAACTCTTCCAGGGATGAAGATTCTACCACTGGCCTGGGCACCCTGGGCCAGGCCTTGGCAACCCTCAAGGGGAAGAAATTGCTCTTCACACCCTAGTGTGTACCCCGACCCTAAGCAAAGCAGGCATGCTCATCCCACCCCACCCCACTTGTATCTCAGCAGCTTCCCCATCACTCCAAAACATGCTTCAAGCACACTATGAGCTGCCAGGAGTGCCAGCAACACCCTTTGGCAGAAACCTTGCTTGATTCCCTGCATGCATCCCCATCCCTGCTGTCAAATCAGCAATGGAGGGACCAAAACCATGCTGGGGTGACCAGGGGCTGGGGGAACAGCATTTCTTGGGGGGTTCAGACCTCAGGTCAATCCAGGAGCCCAGAACATGCATTTCTTGGGGATTTCAGAACTCAGGTCAATCCAGGAGCCCAGAACATGCATTTCTTGGGGGGTTCAGACCTCTACCTATTGCAACAAGCTTTGGAGCCTCACAGGTCAATGCAGGTACCCAGAACATGCACTTCTTGGGGGGTTCAGACCTCTACCCATTACTACAAGCTTTGGAGCCCCACAAGTCAACCCAGGAGCCCAGAACATGCACTTCGTGGGGGGTTCAGACCTCTACCTACTGCACCAAGCTTTGGAGCCCCACAAGTCAACCCAGGAGCCCAGAACATGCACTTCTTGGGGGATTCAGACCTCTACCCATTACAACAAGCTTTGGAGCCCCACAAGTAAATCCAGAACATGCATCCCCTCCCCCACCACTCTTAGAGACAATTCCTACCTCCTCCAGAGCCACTTATCTTCATCTCCCGCAACTGAACCAGCTGCTGGGCCTCCTCCAGTTGCTTTTCCACTGACTCCAGTTTCTTCTGCACTTGGTCATGTTTGCTCTGGAGAAACCCAGGGAAGGAAAGGAGCAGCTCTACCCATGCCCAGGGCACTCAGGTGCAGCGAGGCTGTGTCGAGAGGGTGGCATCGCCACCAGCGTGGGCTCAGGGCTCTCCTACCTGCAGCTCCTGCAGCTCGCGGGCACCTCGCAGCCTCTCTGCCCGCTCTCCATCCAGGGCCTGGCAGGTGGCATCCCCTTTGTACCTCTCATCTGACAGCTCCGTTGTCAGGTCGATGATCTGGAGATCAGCAGGAGTCAGTCTGGGCACCACCACGCTCAGGGGGTGGCCAGACACCTTTCAGCAACCTCACCACTGCCCCCTGACAGCTGCCTGTGCTTAGGGTATGTGCTAAGTGCACATCAGCACCGCCAGGCAGTGCCCAGTGTGGCTGCCTGCTATGGCTGCACTGCCAGCAGCTGGTGCCAACAGGCTCCCAGTGCTCCTCTACCTCCACCCAATGACATTTTAAGGCACTTTGCAGCCACCCTGCATTAGCTTCTGGTGGTATCCAACAAGTTCAGCTCCACAGGTGATATGACTGAAGCTGGATGAGGCCTTGAGTGAGCTGTTCTAGAGGGAGATGTTCCTGTCTATGGTGGGGGGTTGGAGCTGGATGAGCTTTGAGGTCCTTTCCAACCTGTGGCATTGAGTGCAGCCTCAGCAAGTTTGCTGACCACACCAAGCTGTGTGGTGCAGCAGACAGGCAGGAGGGCAGGGATCCAGCCAGAGGGACCTGGACAGGCTGTAGAGGTGGGCACAAGACAACCTCAGGAGGTTCAACAAGACCAAGTGCAAGGTCCTGCAGCTGGGTCAAGGCAATGCCAAGCACAAATCCAGGCTGGGCAGTGAGTGGCTGGAGAGCAGCCCTGAGGAGAGGGACTTGGGGGTGCTGCTGGAGGAGAAGCTCAACAGGAGCCAGCAGTGTGCACTTGCAGCCCAGAAAGCCAAGCAGAGCCTGGGCTGCAGCAGCAGAAGTGTGGCCAGCAGGAAGAGGGAGATGATCCTCTCCCTCTGCTCTGCTGAGACCCCACCTGGAGTACTGCATCCAGTTCTGGAGCCTCTATGACAAGAGGGATGTGGAGATGCTGGAGTGTGTCCAGAGAATGGCCATGAGGATGCTCAGAGGCTGCAGCAGCTCTGCTGTGAGGACAGACTGAAAGAGTTGGGACTGTGCAGGCTGGAGAAGAGGAGGCTTCAAGGTGACCTTCTTGTGGCCTTTCTGAAGGAGGCTATGAGAAAGCTGAGGAGGGACTTTTGAGGCTATCAAGAAATGACAGGAGTGGGGGAATAGAACAAAGCTGGAGGTGGGGAGATTCAGACTGGTTGTTAGGATGAAGTTCTTCAGCATGAGGGTGGTGAGAGGCTGGAATGGGTTGCCCAGGGTGGTGGTGGAAGCCTCATCCCTGGAGGTGTTTAAGGCCAGGTTGGATGAGGCTGTGGCCAGCCTGATCTAGGGTAGGGTGTCCTTGCCCCTGGCAGGGGGGTTGAAACTGGCTGATCCTTGTGGTCCTTTCCAACCCTGACTGATTCTGTGAGTCTCAGAGGAAATAGCCTCAAGTTGCCCCCAAGGTTTAGGCTGCACATGAGGAACAATTTCCTCCCCAAAAAGTGTTATGCACTGGAAAAGGCTGCTCAGGGCAGTGGTGGAGTCCTCATCCCTGGAGGGGTTTGAGGACATTTGGATGAGGAGCTGAGGGACATGGTCTAAGAGCTGTGTACAGGGAGATGTCAGGTTGTGGTTGGACTCAATGCTCTCAAGGTCTTCTGCAAGCAGGTGACTCTGGGCAGGCTGAGAGGCAGGGGACAGGCAGAACACTTCTCCTGCACGCTGTCTCCTTGCCATTAGCATTCATCCCGTGGAGCTCAGCCTCTCCTGGTGGCAGCAGAGGTTGGCAAGCTTGCTCCTGAGAGCTCGGGGAGAACATGATCCATCTGTGTGTCACTCCCCACTCCAATTACAGCCTGTGTCAGCAGAAGGGATGACACTCACGTGGCCACCTTCCAGCCTCACACACTGGTGCCAGCAGGAGCTGACATCCCTCCTTGCTGGAGGGAACATGAGGCTTTCCCTGGGGACACCCCAAACCATGGCCCATCCCCAGGGCATCCTGGCTGCTCTCTGGGTGAAGATGGAGCAGATCTCACCATCGCTCTGCCAGGTGGGATCTGACCCAGCAGGGACCCCTTGCAGAGATGCTGACCCTGGGTGCTGCCATGGGGCACCAGAGCTCCTCTGGGTCCTTCCTGGAGGACCACAGCTGCCTGCAGTCACTCTTACCCCCACCCAACCCTCAGCTTCTCCTGCTGGGATGGTTGTGGCTGCTCCCTCCCTGGAGATGTTCAAGGCCAGGTTGGAGGAGGCCTTGAGTGACCTGTTCTAGTGGGAGGTGTCCCTGCCTATGGCAGGGGGGTTGGAACTGAATGATCCTTGAGGTCCCTTCCAACCTAAACCATTCTATGGTTGGTGGCTGCATCCTGCTGTCATGGTGCTATCAAAACATCCCTGGAAACCCCAAGCTCAGCTTGTTTGGGGCTCTCAGCAACCTGCTCTAGCTGAAGGTGACTCTACTGAGTGCAGGGAATGGAAACTGGATGATCCTGGAGGTCCCTTCCAACCTAAACCATTCTATGGTTGGTGGCTGCATCCTGCTGTCATGGTGCTATCAAAACATCCCTGGAACCCCCCCAGCTCAGCTTGTTTGGGGCTCTCAGCAACCTGCTCTAGCTGAGTGCAGAGGGTTGGACTGGATGAGCTTTCAGGTCCCCTTCCCACCCACACCAGTCTGGTTCTGTGCTTTTACTTTCACCCCCCACCCCTGACAGCTCCTTTTTCCAACCCAACCAAACAGAGCCTGCAGCAGAGGAATTCTGGGCCCTGGGGTGGGGGGGTGGGGGGTTCTACCTTGCTCTCCAGCTTCTCTGTGGTCTGCCTGAGCTCGCTGCAAGCCTGCTCAGATTTCTCCAGCTTCTTTCTCAGCGCCGCCAGCTCCTCCTAGGGAAGATTGCAGAGGAAAGGTCCACGGAGAGCTCCAGCATGACTGCTTTAGCTCTGAAAAACAAACCCCCCCCCCCAAACCAACGACCCAACCACCTCATTTTCTGCTCAAAATAAGCAGCAGAGACGTGGCTGCCTTATTAAGACCATTCACCAGGCAGCTTTGAAGGCTGCAAACTGCTGGGGCTGCAGCTCCTGACGTGAATTCCATCGGATGGAATCCTCAGCTCTGCTGTGTACCAGGGCACAGTTGCACCAGAAAGAACAACAACCACCTCAAAGGCTTGGGATGAGCAGCCAAAGGTCCCCAGATCTGCTCAGGGAGCATTCCTGGGGGCCCTGGGTAAGGTTATCACAGAGGAAAGTTGTTTGCTGTGATGCTTTTGTAGGCAGCCTGAAGGAGCTGCTCAGCAGAGCCTGGTCCTGCTTTGATGTCCAACGCTGAGCAGAAGCAGGACGTGCAGAGCTGTGATAAAACCAGGGGTTAAGGGTGATGGGGCCTGATGGTTCCCGGGTGGGTTTGGAGGGAGACACAGAGGCTTGGGCAGCTTTTATTTTTGGCTGAACCAGCCTGCAAACATCTTGTTAAACCCTCACTAAGGCAAGAGGAGGAGCAGGACTCCGGGGAAGGCAGACTGAGAATTTGGTGCAGGTCTCAAAGGGTGTAGAGAGGCCAGAGGTGGCGTTTCTGGGTCAGAAAACACCCATTAATGTCCCCCATTAGCGGTGGAGCACAGCTGGCAGTCAGCAGAGCTCTGGGGATGGCAAAGAGCAGAGTTGCCTGCGCCGAGGATGAGTTTGGCTGCTCATTATCCATCATCTCACTGAAGGATGTGGAACACCTGTCCCTCACGGGGCTGGGTGCAGTGAATCCAGCCTCAGCAAGCTCTTAGGGGGCACAGGGAGGGCGGTAGTGCTGCCACAGCTCTGGCATAGGGCTTCTAGACACAGGGACGTGGTGCATTTGCTTCTGTCTCTCTAAGGAAGAAGGAGAGCTGCTTCTCCCTCCACATCTCTGCAGAACACATTACTCAGGGCAAAAAAAAACCCACCTCAAAAATGGAGATGATGACTTCTGGATGGTCATAAAAACATTTCTGCCCTGGCAGAAGAGGCTTTCAATGTGGCTGATCCATCAGGGAGAGCTCCTAAAACATCCCATCCCACACCAGTGCTCCCCAACCATCCCACTCTGTTATCCCATCCCCTCCTATCCCTTGGAGCATACTTCTTTGGCATGGAGCTGCTCATCTGCCAGGTTAACGCTGAGCAGGGGTCTCACACGGCTCAGCAGCTGCCACCAGGACCAGTGCCTGACCACCTGGAAGACCACCAGGTTCTTCTGGATGCAGCGGACAGCAAGGCGCTGGACCTGCAGGGAGACACAGCCAGCAGTGTCCCTGCCCCAGCCATGAGCAAGCCCATGAGGAAGGACCTTGCTGAGGCACTGGGCTGGGCAGGGATGAGGTGGTGGAGGAGCTCTGCTCTGCACTTCAGGAGATGGCATCATGGCATCTCATGTCTGCCCATGGGGCATGGCAAGGTGGGGACCCTTCAAAGGGGCAACCTTCTGCTCAAAAGAAGCTGCAATTTGGATGCTGAGGGCTGTGCCACAGCAGCACTCAGCCCCTCCAGCAGCACTGAGCCTCTCCAGCAGCACTGAGCCCCTCCAGCAGCACTCAGCCCCTCCAGCAGCACTCAGCCACTCCAGCAGCACTCAGCCCCTCCAGCAGCACTCAGCCGCTCCAGCAGCACTCAGCCCCTCCAGCAGCACTCAGCCCCTCCAGCAGCACTCAGCCTCTCCAGCAGCACTCAGCCTCTCCAGCAGCCAGGGGCTGGCATTTGGTGGGCACAAGGTGTCCATGACCTGTGGGATTGATACCTTCAACCTCTTGAACTTCTGGCGGCTGAGGAAGCCTTTGCAGGCAGCCTGGAGCAGGATCATGTTCCTGGCTATCAGCTTGTCACGTTGCTTTTCTAGCCTGGAGATGACTCCTGGCTTCAGGAAAACCTGGCAGCAAGCAACAGAGGTTATACCAGGGAACAGAACAGGGTCTGAAACCTGCCTGCAGCCAGCAGGACACATTCCTGGCTAAGACCTGGCAGCCTCCCTTGAGATCTGCAGGAGACCAAAGGTCCTTGGGCCAGCTCAAAGCACTGAGCTAGGAAATGATTCCAACCCTACCTGGCCAAACCCACATTGCACACATCTGCTGCATGCCAGGAAGGTGGACCTGGCACCAATCACCCTGGGGACACTCATGGGCCAGCAAGAATGACCTATGTCACAGCTCCTTCCTACACCACAGCTCCATCCTGTCCCCAAGACCTGCAGCAGGGTGGCTGCACATCCCAGAGAGCACTTTCCACCCATCTCTCCATCTCCTGCTCCTGGAGCATCCCCAAAATGAGTTGTGTGTGTGCAGGTCCCAGTGGCAGCCTGGGAACACAGGTTCCCTTCAGGTACTGAAATGCAGCTCTAAGGTCTCCCCAGAGCCTTCTCTCCTCCAGGCTGAACAGCCCCAACTCTCCCAGCCTGTCTATACAGGAGAGCTGCTGCAGCCCTCTGACCATCTCTGTGGCCTCCTTTGGACCTGCTTCAGCAGTTCCATGTCCTTCTTGTATCAGAGGCCCCAGAACTGGACACAGTATGCCAGATGGGGTTTGGTTTCTCACTCCACTCAGATGCCACAGGGAGTGAGAGGGAAGGGAAGGCTTTCTCCCCAGTTTGAGATGCTCTGAGCAGCTGGTGTGGGGCTGGCTGTGCACTGGGAGCAACTGAGAAGCAGAGATCAGAGTCATCATACCTGGCTACGTCCTATGGCAACGCTCTTCTTCTCCAGATCCAGTGCCTGGAAGAGCTCCTCTATAGCCTGTGGAGAACACCAGAACATCACAGAACTGCTCAGAAGACATTTGCACCCTGGTATGAGTCTGCTGAAACTGGGCACAGAGACCTCTGGCCCTTATGAGCACGCAGTAAGGGTGCATCCAGCTGGTGGGCACCCAGTAAGGGTGCATAGAGCTGGTGGGCACCCAGCTGTGCTCTCCTTTCCTCCTCCCCACCCAGAAGTGCACTCAAAGCAGCTTCTCCAGCCCCAACCCTTGGTGCCAGAAGGGCTTTCTGCCATGGAAGGGGCTTTGGGCAGGATGGAGAAGGGAGACCTACAGCTTCTACACGTGTGAGATTTGCCCCCTGTTGCTGCCATTCCTGCTCAGGAAGGACCCAATGCACAGGTGGCCACGGAAGAAGACTACTCAAGGGAAAGAAAGAACCCACCCCAGCACCATTTAGCCAAGGTCCAACTGTGCTGCTTGGCTGTGAGCCCTCGGTGCTCCCTAACAGCTCAGCCCACGAAGCTGAAAGCCATGGGGAAAGCATCAAGCTCTCCTCCTGAGCTCAGCAGCACAGAGCTGAGCCCCCCACGGGGAGACACGCAGGAGATTAGTCCTGAGCTGCTGGAGAAGCCTGAACTCAATTACTCTGAGCTTTGGACCAAGGTGAGGACTCAGCAGCAGCAGCAGTAGCAGCAAGCATCCCCCCAGGGCAGCAAACCCTGGCTGGACAAAGGAGCGATGTGAAAATCCCAGCAACAGCCACAGAAATCCTCTGCTAATACTTCACTCCATATCACATCCTCCAGCAGGATCATCTCCTTCAGGAAGGACAAACCCACGTGAGAAATCTTTTGGCATGGACCCAAGAGCACCTTGAGGCAGCAGAGCTGCAGCAGCAGCAGCTGAGCAGGCAGCAGGCTGAGGTGGGGATGCAGCACAGGAGTGCAAGGGGGGTTTGGACCAAGGGGTGGAGGTGAAGGGATGGAAAAGGCCTTGGGGGTGCTGGGGAGGTGAAAGGCTGGACAGAAAGTGGCACTGTGTGCTCCAAGCCCAGACCCAACCATGGCCTGAGCGGGCAGCAGGGGCAGGGAGGGGATTCTGCTCCTCTGCTTCACCCTGTTGAGCCCCAACTTGTGCTGGGATCAGCTGTGGAGTCCTCGGCACAGCACACACAGGGAGCGGGGCCAGAGGAGGCTACAGCAACGCTGGCAGGTCTGGAAGCTCTCTGCTGTGAGGCCAGGCTGGAAAGGTTGGGGTTATTCAGTCTGGAGAAGAGAAGGCTCCAGGGAAAGCTTCTGGTGACCTTTCAGTACTTAGAAGAAAGCTGGGGACAGACTTTTGAGCAGGGCCTGTTGTGACAGGACAAGGAGGGGGATGGTTTGAAATGAAGAGAGAGAGATTCAGAGTGGAGAGAAGAAATGTTTGACATTGAGAGCCTGGCCCAGGTCGCCCAGAGAGGTGCTTGATGCCCCATGCCTGGTTCTGTGGAACTCTGAGCAACCTGCTCTAGTTGCAGATGTCCCTGCTGACTGCAGGGAGGGGTTATAGAATAGAATCAACCATGTTGGAAAAGACCTCCAAGATCATCCAGTCCAACCTAGCACCCAGCCCTATCCACTCAACCAGACCATGGCACTAAGTGCCTCATCCAGGCTTTTCCTGAACACCCCCAGGGACGGTGACTCCACCACCTCCCTGGGCAGCCCATTCCAATGCCAATCACTCTCTCTGCCAACAACTTCCTCCTAACATCCAGCCTA
>WAAF01017498.1:0-20653 GCA_013400475.1 Tricholaema leucomelas | reverse complement strand
CAGCCCTGCCAGAGTCCGCTCCCCAGCCTCAGCCCTGCCAGAGTCCGCTCCCCAGCCACAGCCCTGCCACAGCCCTGCCACAGCCCTGCCCGAGTCCGCTCCCCTGCCACAGCCCTGCCACAGCCCTGCCCCAGTCTGCTCCCCAGCCACAGCCCTGCCCGAATCTGCTCCCCTGCCACCTTCCGGTGGCAAGGTGAGGCTTGACAGGGCTCTGGGCAACCTGACTCAGTTGAGGATGCCCCTGCTGACTGCAGAAGGGGTTGGACTGGGTGACCTTTGGAGGTCCCAAACCATTCTATGATTCCATAACTAAACCACATCCCTCCAGCACTACACTGACATGGCTCTTGAGCACCTCCCGGGATAGGGACTCCAGCACCTCCCTGGACAGCCTCTGCCAAGCCCTGACCACTCTTGCAGCAAAGAAATGTTTCCTCATCTCCAACCTAACCCTCCCCTAGCACAATTTCAGGCCATTTCCTCTCATTCTATCACCTGATACTAGGCAGAGACCAACCCCACCTGCCCCCAACCTCCTTTCAGGGAGCTGCAGAGAGCAATGAGGTCTCCCCTCAGCCTCCTCTTCTCCAGACTGAACACCCCCAGCTCCTTCAGCTGCTCCTCCCCAGTCCTGTTCTCCAGACCCCCTCACCAGCTTCCTTGCTCTTCTCTGGCCCTCCCCCAGCCCCTCAAGGGCTCTTCACTTCAAGAAGGACAAAACCTGGGTGCAGGATTTGAGGTGTGGGCTGCCCAGTGCCCAGCAGAGGGGCAGGATCTCCTGCCAGCCGCTGCTGGCCGCATCACTGCTGACGCAGGAGCAGACTCGTCCCTTTCAAACGGTTACTAAATGATTAATGACACAAATTAGCACCAGACGTGTTGGGACAAGCTGCAGAGACAGTTATAAACGCCTGGGGCTGAGTTTATGGCAGCCTCATAAAGTGAAGTGTGTAAATCAGTGTGGCTGCCTCCAAAAGGGCTTCGAGGCAGAGGGTAGCAGGCACAGAGCTGAGCATCAGAAGTTGTTCAGCATGAGAGTGGTGAGAGCCTGGAATGGGTTGCCCAGGGAGGTGGTGGAAGCTTCATCCCTGGAAGTGTTTAAGGCCAGGCTGGCTGAGGCTGTGGGCAGCCTGCTCTAGGGTAGGGTGTGCCTGGGCATGGCAGGGGGGTTGGAACTGGCTGCTCCTTGTGGTCCCTTCCAACCCTGACTGATTCTAAGTGCCACCTAAACATGAGGAGGGACTTCTTGAACTTCAGGGCAGGTTGCCTAGAGGCCTAAAAGGAGGCTGTAGCCAAGTGGGATTGGTCTCTTCTGCCAGGCACCCAGGGACAGAAGAAGAGGGCACAGCCTCAAGCTGTGCCAGGGCAGGTTCAGGCTGGGTGTTAGGTAGAAGCTCTTCACAGCAAGAGTGATTTGCATTGGAATGGGTTGCCTGGAGCGGTGGTGGAGTCACCATCCCTGGAGATGTTTAAGAGAAGGCTGGATGAGGCACTTAGTGCCATGGGTTAGTTAATTAGAAGGGGTTAAGTGACAGGTTGGACTGGATGACCTCAGAGGTCTTTTCCAACCTGGTCAATTCCATGATTCTGTGACCTTCTGTGAGAGGTGATGGAGCCTCACAGAATGACAGAGCCATGAAGGTTGGCAAAGCCCCTCAAGATCACCAAGTCCAACCTAGAACCCTACTCTGCAAGATTCACCTTAAACCATAGCCCCAAGCACCACAGCCAAACCACCCTGAAACACATCCAGGATGGTGACTCCAGCACCTCCCTGGGCAGCCCATTCCAATGCCAATCACTCTCTCTGCCAACAACTTCCTCCTAACATCCAGCCTAGACCTCCTCTGGCACAGCTTGAGACTGTGTCCCCCTCTTCTGTTGCTGCTTGCCTGGCAGAAGAGCCCAACCCCAGCTGGCTACAAACTCCCTTCAGGGAGCTGCAGACAGCAATGAGCTCTGCCCTGAGCCTCCTCTTCTGCAGGCTGCACACCCCCAGCTCCCTCAGCCTCTCCTCACAGGGCTGTGCTCCAGGCCCCTCCCCAGCCTTGCTGCCCTTCTCTCAACACCTTTCAGCACCTCAACATCTCTCTTGACTTGAGGAGCCCAGAACTGGACACAGCACTCCAGGTGTGGCCTGAGCAGTGCTGAGCACAGGGGCAGAAGAACCTCCCTTGTCCTGCTGGCCACACTGCTGCTGATGCAGGCCAGCACATGGCATCACACAGCTCCTCCACAGGCACAAAGTGCTCAAAGCCACAGCCTTGACTGAGCACTGCTCCTGCATGCCTCCCCATGGGCAATGTGCCCTGGCATCACCAGGATGTTCTTCCCCCTCCTCCAACCCACGCAGCAGAAGTGAGGTCCAAGGAATGGAGAGGCAGGATCATCTCTTACCTTTACAGGCCCCAGCAGCTCCCAGGTGGTAGATGCCAGCCAAGACACGCCAAATGCCCACCTGCTCCTCTGCTGTGATGCCCAGCGTGCCCATGGCAGCCTGCAGCTGGCTGAATGCCACCGAGGCTCTCTGCTTCTCCTCAGGCTGTGGGTGGAAGGAGATGGGAGGTGAATCACCATGGCCTCCCCCAGAGCAGCCCAGGGGGTGGGCACACACGGGGGCAAGGCAAAAGGGCATCTGAACACCATATGGGCAGCAAGGAAAAGGCACCAAGGGACCTCAGGAAGAGTTTGGAAAGCAGTGGGAGAGGTTCTGGCAGGTTCCTCAGGAGCCTGCTATGAGGAGCAAGCCTGATTGCATCTTCTCAATCCTGCAGCTGAACACAACTCCCCCTCCAGGGGTGTCCACAGAGGGGGTTAAGCAGCAGCAGAAGCTGGAGATGGTCTCTTGGTATCTTCTCACCAAATGCACCCACGAGGGGCATGCTGAGACCAGCTGAACAGCTCCCAGCCACCAGCAGGACCTCACCTGCCCACCCCTAAGCATGGCAGCTCCATCCATGACTCCTGCCACTTATTTCTTTGGGCCAACACAGCCCCACAGTGAGCTCAGTCCTTTCTCCTTCTGGGCTGAGCCTGCTGCCTGCAGACATGTCCAGTTCTCTGCAGCTAGGCACCAGTGGGCATCATCCCCATCCTGGCAAGGACCAGCCTTGTGCCTCCAAAGAGCAACCCACCTGGGCTGAAGAGTTTGAGCTCCTGCAGTGTAGCTGCTGAGGAGAAAACACAGCTGAGAGCTGAAATTGCTCCAGCATGCAAAAACCACCCCAAACTCTGTGCCTCTGGTGTCACAGCAGGGTTGTACATCCCCACCAGCAGCAGGGAGGGAAGGGCTGGGATGTCACCAAGTAGGTTTTTTGGTCTGAAGAATTCCTCCAAACTAATCCAGAGGCAGCTCTGGAGTTCCCTCTGGGCTGGTTCCACAGCAGCTGCCCCAGGGACAGCTCTGGAGTTCCCTCTGGGCTGGTTCCACAGCAGCTGCCCCAGGGACAGCTCTGGAGTTCCCTCTGGGCTGGTTCCACAGCAGCTGCCCCAGGGACAGCTCTGGAGTTCCCTCTGGGCTGGATCCACAGCAGCTGCCCCAGGGACAGCTCTGGAGTTCCCTCTGGGCTGGTTCCACAGCAGGTGAAGGAAGAGTCACCACCATCCCTGCTCAGCCAGAACTGAGCAGCTTTTGGGTGGCTCATCCTTCAAGAACCCCATCCTCAGCACCCTGGGTGCTCCTTGGCCAAGCCCAGCTCTGGAGTTCCCTCTGGGCTGGTTCCACAGCAGCTGCCCCAGGGACAGCTCTGGAGTTCCCTCTGGGCTGGTTCCACAGCAGCTGCCCCAGAGGCAGCTCTGGAGTTCCCTCTGGGCTGGTTCCACAGCAGCTGTCCCAGGGACAGCTCTGGAGTTCCCTCTGGGCTGGATCCACAGCAGGTGAAGGAAGAGTCACCACCATCCCTGCTCAGCCAGAACTGAGCAGCTTTTGGGTGGCTCATCCTTCAAGAACCCCATCCTCAGCACCCTGGGTGCTCCTTGGCCAAGCCCAGTGCACCCTGCTGAGCCCAGCCTGGCTTTCTGGGGACCTTCATTTGCCATGGAGGATGTCACTGGGAGGAGAAGCAGTGGCAGGGACAAAGCATTGTCCCTTTTGCAGAGCTCACAGCCCCTGGATTCCAGAGGTGCTGTCCATGGCTGGTGCTGCTGTGGAAAACCTGTGCTGGGATGAAGAACCCACAGGAATTGGGGGCTGCAGACAGAGGTAAAACCCCCTCTGTGACCCCAAATCTGCTGCTGGGTGAGGACCTGTGGTACCTCACTGTGTCCTCCACAGAGGCCACCATGCCTCTGGCTGCTGGAGCAGGGCAGGAGGTCCCAAATGAAGGGGAGGATGTTGAATTCATGGATGGAAGCTGTCACTGCAAGCTGCTGTGTTTCATGCTGCAGCTTTGGCCCATGCACAACCTGCCTGAGCTGCTCAGACAGCTCAGACTGGAGGAGCTGCTGCTGGAAACCGACTGCAGGACCTTTAGTCCCTAAAAATCTCATTCTGGGCTCTCCAAACAATGTGCTCACCCCACCCCCATCCTTCCAGGAGCCTCTGCCACAGGAATGCATCAGGAGTTGCTGGCTCCAGAGCAGCAGGATCCATCCTCAGGGTGGGTTTGGAAGTCCAAACCCAAGTGCAGACCACCAGGCAGCAGCTTGAATGCTCCAACAGGGCTGTTGGAAGGGTTCCTCACACCCCAATATTTGCTCCTAACCCTCCACAGGCCTGGTTTCTCCTTACCTTTGAGCATGGCTTGATCCCAAAGGAATTGCTCTCAGCCACCTGGTGCAAGTGCAGCATTGTCCTGGAAGCAGGCACAGAAAACAGGACTCAAGCTTCCACCCACCCTCAGCACCCCCTAACATCCCTGCCCACTTCTCAGGGGGCATCCCCAGCACCTAGAGGGCCCCCAAGTGACCTCCCAGGGAAAGGTTCCTGTGGCTGTGACCTGGGCATGGAGCTGGCAGCACAGGTGCCAGGACCCTTCACCCAGGGCAGCTCAGGGATGTAAGGAAAGGCAGAAGGGAGCAGGGAGAAGGATCAGGTCCTGGTCTCATCTGAGCAGCCCAACTTCAGCTTTAGGGCAGGGATGACAGAAAGCAGCAGCAAAGGTATCTGTTTGCTAGGGAGTCACAGAAGCATGGAGTGGGTTTGGGTGGGAGAGACCTTCAAGCTCATCCAGTCCAACCCTTAACCCAGCACTGCCAGGGCACCACTAAGCCATGGTACCCTCAGCACCACAGCTCCATGGCTTTGAAACTCCACCAACAATGAGGACTCCACCACTGCCCCTGGGCAGAGCCTGGGCCAGGCCTTGACAACCCTCAAGGGGAAGAAATTGTTCCTCATGTCCAACCTAAACCTCTCCTGGGACAACCTGAGGCCATTTGCTCTTGTTCTGTAACTTGTTCCTTGAGAGAAGAGACCAACCCCTACCTGGCTCCAACCTTTCAGGGAGTTGCAGAGAGCAGTGAGGTCTCCCCTCAGCCTCACAGGATGTTAGGGGTTGGAAGGCACCCAAAAAGATCATCAAATCCAGCCCACCCCCCAGCCAGAGCAGGACCAGAAGGTCTGCCCTCAGCTGCCTCTTCTCCAGGCTGAACACCCCCAGCCTCCTCAGCTGCTCCTCACCAGCCCTTTCTCCAGACCCTTCCCCAGCTTTGTTGCCCTTCTCTGGACCTGCCCCAAGCCTTCAATGTCCCTCTTGCAGTGAGAGCCCCAAAGCTGTCCCCAGGACCTGCAGTACCACTGATGTGACCACTCTCTTAGCAGAGGAGGTCTCAAAGCCCAGACTGCTAGAGCAGGGTTGGGTATCAGTCCCAAAAAAGCCCCTCAGGACCCTTCAGCCAGGCAAGGAGCAGAGCTGCCACACACCCACCTCTGTGCCACATCCAGCCCTGCCAGCAGCATGGGGAAGATGTTGAAGTTGCTCTCTCCGTGGGGCTGCTGAGCGATGCGAGACCTCTCCAGCAGCATGGTCTGGGGAGGGAAGGGAGGCAGGTGTGAGCTGCAGCACCCAGCCCACAGGGACAGCCAGAGAGGGGGCTGGGAGCTGTCAAGAAGGGGTTTGGTTTCTCTTTGCAGGGTCATAGGTGGGTTTGGAGCCTGCTCCTCACTCCTGCTGTGCACCACAGGCTGTGGAGCAGGAGCTGGGTAGTGCCCCAGGCACGCATCAAGGTGCAACTCCCAGGGTCCCTCCCCACCTCTGGAGCTCTGGGTGATGTGATGGTCCTGGCAAAGATGCTCCAGACTCAGGATAAACCAGTGCCTGGCCTTGAGACAAGATCGGCCTCCAGCCTTGCCAAGCTTGGTCAATGCCAGCACTGACACCAGGAACAGGTCCCTGCAGAGCTGGGATGTCCCAGATGGATTGTCCCATCATCCCAAAAGCATCCCAGGAAGGTGGTCTGGAGAGGGAATGTTCTCAGGGGCACATTTCTACTCCTGAGCAAGGACCAAAACGTGGCCACTGGGTCCTTGGTGGTGCCTGGGGGACAGAAGGGGCAGCAGTGGTGGCTGCTGGGTCCTTGGGGGTGCCTGGGGGACAGAAGGGGCAGCAGTGGTGGCTGCTGGGTCCTTGGTGGTGCCTGAGGGGCAGGAGGGGCAGCAGTGGTGGCTGCTGGGTCCTTGGTGGTGCCTGGGGGGCAGGAAGGGCAGCAATGGTGGCTGCTGGGTGCTTGCTGGTGCCTGGGGGGCCGGAAGGGCAGCAATGGTGGCTGCTGGGTCCTTGGTGGTGCCTGGGGGGGGCAGGAGGGGCAGCAATGGGGCAGCCCTGGTGCTCCCCACCAGCAGATACCAGCTCAAGCCTCCTCCTCCAGCTGAGGAGGCCCTGAGGACAGGCAGCTGTGATCAAAGTGCCTTTGCACAGCAGCCCTGCTGAGGATGACAGCCCCCAGAGGTTCTGCTGCAGGCTGACTTGTGAGGTGCTGCTGAACTCTGCATTTCCTCATCAAATCTCATCCCAGCTCTGAGCTCCTTACCAGGAAAGAAGGTGAGAGGCTGCAGGGGACAGCCCGAGGCTGGCAGACCTCCTGGATTGGCTGTGATTTGGAGCATCTTTGGCCCAGAAGGAGAAGCAGAGCAGAGCATCGCCCCTCACACCCAGCCTGGCTGGCACAGGTGGCACAGGAGCTGTTCACCCCCATCCCAAGGGCCTCCAGTTTCAGCCAGAGCCCTCCCCCACCTCACCCAGGGACAGGTCCCACGGGCACCTGGAGGTGAGCAGCAGTTATCTGGCCAGTGGCATTGAAATCCAGCGACAGGAGCATGGAGAAGCGTGTGGAGCTGCTGCTGGAGCTGGTGGTCACTGACCCAAAGGCAGCCAGGATGGTGAACATGGCCTGGATCTTCTCCACTGCAAAACCCAGCACAGGCTGCAGCCCTGCACCGCTCCAGTGCTTGCTGGCTGAGAGCCAGACCCCAGCAGGGCTGCACCAGCACAGCCTCACAGAATGAGGCAGGTTGGAAGAGACCTCCAAGATCATCCAGGCCAACCTAGCACCCAGCCCTGGCCAATCAACCAGACCATGGCACTGAGTGACTCATCCAGGCTTGGCTTCAACACCTCCAGGGACAGAGATTCCACCACCTCCCTGGGCAGCTCATTCCAATGCCAATCACTCTCTCTGCCAACAACTTCCTCCTAACATCCAGCCTAGACCTGCCCTGGCACAGCTTGAGGCTGTGTCCCCTTCTTCTGTTGCTGCTTGCCTGGCAGAAGAGCCCAACCCCACCTGGCTACAGCCTCCCTTCAGGTAGCTGCAGACAGCAATGAGCTCTGCCCTCAGCCTCCTCTTCTGCAGGCTGCACACCCCCAGCTCCCTCAGCCTCTCCTCACAGGGCTGTGCTCCAGGCTCCTCCCCAGCCTTGCTGCCCTTCTCTCAACACCTTCCAGCACCTCAACATCTCTCTTGAATTGAGGAGCCCAGAACTGGACACAGCACTCAAGGTGTGTCCTGAGCAGTGCTGAGCACAGGGGCAGAAGAACCTCCCTTGCCCTGCTGGCCACACTGCTCCTGAGCCAGCCCAGGATGCCATTGGCTCTCTTTGCCTCAGGGCTGCACACAGCTGCTGGAGAAGGCCTCCACCCATGGCTCCTCCTTTTCCTGCCCTCTGTGTGCTGTGTCTGAGGCCATGCCAGCCACGCTGCCCACCATACCATGTGCCATCCCCGCTCCTCACCGTGCCCCATAGCTGAGACTCCTATGCTCACACTGCCCACAGTGCCCTGTACCCAAGAAGTCCATGCCACCCACACTGCCCACAGTGCCCTGTACCCGAGGAGCCCATGTCACCCACACTGTCCACAGTGCCCTGTACCCGAGGAGCCCATGTCACCCACACTGTCCACAGTGCCCTGTACCCAAGAAGCCCATGTCACCCACACTGCCCACAGTGCCCTGTACCCGAGGAGCCCATGTCACCCACACTGTCCACAGTGCCCTGTACCTGAAGCCCTGATTACCGCACTGCTCCATCCCCAAGATCATGCCATCTGCAGTGCCCACTGTGTCCCATACCTAAGCCCCTGATGCCCACTGTGCCCCATACCTGAGACCGTGCCATCCACGCTGCCCGCCATGCCCACCAGGTACTCCAGAGCACTCTGGCAGCATGAGCTCTTGCCAGCCCCACTGCGTCCCAGGGGCACAATGGCCTGGTCCTGCCGTAGCAGCAGCATCTTCCTGTAGGCTCTGAGTGCCACCGAGCAGATGTGTGGGGCTGTGCCATCCCGCTTGCCCCTGGGCACCTGTGAGCAGAGAGAGATTGGCACAGAATGCCACAGAGGCACAGAATGGCAGGGGGTGGAAGGGACCTCTGGAGATCCAGCCCAAGCCTCCCTGCTAAAGCAGGGGCACCTAGAAAAGGGCACACAGGAACAGGACCAGGTGGGTTTGGAATGTCTCCAGAGATCTCTGGGCAGCCTGCTCCAGGGCTCCAGCACCCTTCAATTCCAGTTCCTTTTCATCACCAGATGGAACTTCTGATGTTCCAGTCTGTGCCCATTACCCTTTGCCCTGTGGCACCACTGCAAAAAGCCTGCTGCCATCCTCCTGACACCCACCCTTGAAGTATTGATCAGCACTACTCAGACCCCCCTCACTTGGCTCTTTCCAGACAGGGAAGCTTCCATTCTCTCCAGCTTTCCACATCCTGGGCCCCAAGCATCCCTCAAGCACCCCTTGCCCTGAGCATCTCTGCTGCTGCGTGTCCTTCAAGCACCCCTTACCCTGAGCACCTCCGCTGCTGAGTGTCCCTCAAGCACCCCTTGCCCTGAGCATCTCTGCTGCTGAGTGTCCTTCCAGCACCCCTTATCCTGAGCACCTCTGCTGCCGAGTGTCCCTCAAGCGCCCCTTGCTCTCAGCATCCCTGCTGCTGAGTCTCCCCTCGCATGCCCTTGCTGTAATGGTCCCACGGTGCCATCTGCCGGCACTGCAGCGCCCGGCGCCCTCCACCACCGTCCCCAGCGGAGGTCGGTAGCCTCTTGACATCCGATCTCGGGGTCCGCCCTGCCCCTCTCACCTTGCCCGAGCCGCTGGTGGCTGTGAAGCTGGGTCTGATGGCCACCAGGCTGGGCCCGGCGTAGGTGTAGGGCAGGCGAGCTCGGTAACGCTGCCGCAGCGTGTGCAGGGCACTGCACTCGTTGAGGCTGAGCAGTGTGGCCAGGTCCTCGGCCAGGTCCAAGCTGGAGGGGTTGGTCTGCAGGAATCAAGGAATCACAGACTGCTTTGAGTGGGAAAAGACCTTTCAAGCTCATCCGGTTTACCACACACCCACACCCCACCCCCCCCCCCGCAGGAACATCTGCAGCTAGAGCAGGTTGCTCAGAGCCACCACCAAGCTGACCTGCAATGATGCCAGCCATGGGGCATCAACCACCCCTGGGCAACCAGGGCCAGGCTCTCACCACCCTCAGTGTCAAACATTTCTCCCTTCTCTCCTGCCTGAATCTCCCTCTTTTAGTTCAAGCCATCACTCTTTGTCCTGTCCCAGTAGATTCTGCTCAAAAGTCTATCCCCAGCTTTCCTCTTGGCCCCTTTAAGCACAAAAAGGCCACCAAAAGGTCTCCCTGGAGCCTTCTCTTCCTGGCTGAACAACCCCAACTCCCTCAGCCTGGCCTCACCGGAGAGCCTTTCCAGCACTGCTTTGACCTTAAGGAACAGAGAGCTACAAGGGTGATGAGGGGAGTGGAGCACTGCCTGATGACGAAAGTCTGAGGGACCTGGGGCTGTTTAGTCTGGAGAAGAGAAGACTGACAGGAGATCTAATCAATGTTTATAAACACCTGAGGGCTGAGGGGGACAGGCTCTGCTCACTGCCGCCTGGGATAGGGCAAGGAGCAATGGATGGAAGCTGCAGCACAGCAGGTTCCAGCTCAGCACAAGGGGGAACTTCTTGCCTGTAAGGGTCCCAGAGCACTGGCACAGGCTGCCCAGAGAGGCTGTGGAGTCTCCTTCTCTGGAGCCTTTCAAGGCTGTTCCTGTGTGCCCTGAGCTAGAGAGTATGGTCCAGCTGTGGCAGGGGGGTTGGACTCTATGATCTCCTTGGGTCCCTTCCAACCCCTGACATCCTGTGAACAGTCAGAGCCCCCCTTGAGCTCAGCCATCATGGCCCGGATCCCACCAACATCCCAACACCTTGGACCCATCCAGCCTGCCCACAGGATCCAATCCTGCCCAGGCATTGTGCTGGATTCTGCAGGCAGAGGTCCCAGCCCTGTGTCAGCCAACCCCCAGGAGGGTCTCACCCTCTGGACGCTGTCCTCGTCCACCTCAGTGACGCTGCCGTCCCCCTCGCGCCGCACCCGCACCCTGCCTGCTGCCAGCTCTGCTGTCCCCACGTCTGGCTTCAGCTGCGTGGCTGCAACGAGAGGGCAACGACTTCCTCCAGCCTGGCATGACCAAAGGCAGCTCCAGGCAGAGCTGCTGCTCCCTGGGGTGCCGCCAAAGGGCACCTCTGAGGCATGGGCACGACGCAGTGCAAGAGCCACAGCCAGTGCCCACCCTGCTCCTGACCCACAGCCAGGCTGGGGACAGACAGCTCTTGGGTGGTGGGAAGGGAGGAAGGGCAGGGGAAGGCATTACCCAGGGTGAATCCATCCTCCTGGATCAGCCAAACCTTCTCCGCTTCGTACCAAGCATCCTTCGGGGTCTGAAGGGGGCAGAGAGGGAGCCTGCAGCAACCGGCAGGAGCTGGGACACGCAGGGCGAAGCCTGGAGGGCTGGGGACACCTTACCTGCTCCGTGTCCATACTCTCCTCCATCTCTTTGCTCTCTCCCGGTGCCTTTTTGTCCTCTCCTGCTTCTTCCTTCACCTTTCCAACCTCCTTTGTCACCTCTTCTGACTTCTCTTGGACCCCCCCTGGCTCCTCTTTCAGCCCCTCCGATTTCTCTGCCGTTTTCCCAGGCTTTTTGATTTCCTTTGGCTCCTTCTTCCCACCTCCAACATCTTTCTTCATCTTCTCTGGCTCTTTCTTGGCTGCCCCCAGCTCCTTCTTGGGTCTTGCCTTAGGTGGGGGCTCCTTGTGCCCTGAGGGTGCCCCTTTCTTCTTGCTGCTCTCAAGACCTGTCCCTTTTAGCAGGTCCTCCTCCTTCACCAGGACTTTGCTGCAGCTCTGGGGGCCTTTGCTGGGTGTGGGGGCTGCAGCTGGGGGATTGTGCCCCAGGACAGGGTCCTTGGAGCTCTTCTCAGGGGCTGGAGCTGCAGGGCTGCTCTCTGGCCAGAGGTGCTTGGAGGTCTTCTCAGGGGCTGCAGCTGGGAGACTGCCCTTCAAGAGAGGATCCCTGGAGCCCCTCTCAGGGGCTGAAGCTGGAGGGCTGCTTCCTGGGTGGGGGGTCTTGGGGGTCTCCTCGGGAGCTGGAGTTAGGGGTTTGCTCCCTGGGCCAGGGTCCTTATGGCTCTTCTCAGGGGCTACAGCTGGGGGACTGCCACCCAGCCTGAGGTCCTTGGAGGCCTTCTCAGGGGCTGCCGCTGGGGGGCTGCTCTCTGAGTGGAGGTCCTTGGAGGTCTTCTCAGGGGCTGCAACTGGGGGGCTGCCCCCCAGGCAGGGGCCTTTGGAGCTCTTCTGAGGACACGATGACCTGGCTGCCTTAGGAGCCTCCAGCCGCGGGGTCTGTGCCGGTTTGGGAGCAGCTGCTGCCGAGCTGGGTGCAGGGGATGGGGCTTTGCTGGGGGCGGTCCCTGGTGAAGCCCTCCCAGCTGGCAGCTCCTTCCGTGTGAGGCCCAGGACCCCTCTGCTGCCCTGCCCCTCTGCTTTCAGTCCGTTCTGCAGCAGCTGCACCTTGCTGCTCACTTCTCCTCCAACAGCTGCAGCCGCTCCAGGTCGGGGCTTGCTGTCCTCCCCCGTGGGCTGCCAAGCAAAGGAGAGGAGCTGGAGCCAACAGGGAAAGGGTGAAGGCCCCGACCCCATCCCGGCCCCAGAGGCTGCAGCCCAGTGTGGGATGCCTGTGCCAAGCACAGCCTGGCAGGACATGGAACTCCAGCCCTGATCCAGTTGCTCTGGGCATGGCCAAGAGCTGCAGGTGGCTGCCCAGACCTGGCTGCATGGTTGCAGTCAGTGGTGGCATCTTCATCATCCTCCTTCTTCTGCCCCTTAGAGCCATCCCATCCACTCACCCACACCCTGGATCGTCACTGGGTGCCATGCCCAGGGATGCCCCACACACACTCCCTTTCCTGTGCTCAGTGAGTTGGAGAACTTTGTGCCTTGCTCCATTCCCCACCCTTAATTAACAACACCTTGCACTAATCAAGTCCACAGCACTAATTGCTGAATGCTGGCAGCTGGTTGAGCCCCACCTCAGCACACAACCCACCTCCTGCCAAGAGCTACTCCTGGTGCTGTTGCCTAGGACAGGAATTGGTTGGGGATGGGGACAGGGACAGATGGGGACACTCAGACAGTGCCAAGGCAGGACACCCATCGGTGTGTGGGCTCTGTCACTGCTCACCTCCTCTTTCACCCCAGCCTTGTTCTCCCTCTTCAGCTTGGCTTCTTTGGCCTCCTTCTCGGTCTCCCTCACAAGCTGCTTGATGAACCCCCCAGGGATGACCGAGAGGAGCAGGGGAGGGGTGGATGGGGGTGGTCCTCTGTCCTCGTCCCGGATCTGTGGGCAGGAGCACAGGCTGGGTTACAGGGCACAGTGCAGGGACAGGACCCCTGGCAAAGCAGCCCTGTTGGGCACATTAGTGGCACGAGCAGCAGAGCATCACCACCCTGCTCTGCCAGCACGGCCAGCCCAGGCATCCTGCAGGTTGCCCAGCGAGGCTGTGGGTGACCTGTGAGCACCAGGCTGGCTTGAGGATGAGTAGGAGAAGCACCAAGAAGAAAAGCCCCATGTAGAAGTGCTCACCGTGCCATGGAGGGCTGGGCACTGTGAGGAGCCCTCATGCACTGCCAGCTCTGCCCAGTGCCCAGCAGCTCTGGCACAGAGGTGGAATGACCTATTCTGGATGTAGCAAGTCAGCAGGCAGCTCCTGGCATCACAGCAGGCACATGCAGACCTGGGAGTCCCTCTGTGCTGGGCCCCAAGCTGGCACAAATTCCCACAGTTCCCACAGCAAAGGACTTTGCCAACCCATCCATGCCCCTCACAGCAGCACCAGCACCAAACCCTGCAGAGCCGCCTGAGGCTCAGGCCTGGCAGGGAACCACCTGCCCCAACCAGCAGCAAACTGTCTCAGATCAGAAGACTTAGGCTGCAGAGGTGCCCAGAGCTGGCAGGGCCGGGCACAGCACGAGCAAGACGTGCAGGAAGCCGAGGAGATGCCAACCCTGGCGGCGTGTGGCAGGTCGGCTGCAGTGGGTGCGTGTCCCCTCCCCCACGCAGCGATGAGCCCCCTGGGCAGCCCACGAGCAGCCAGCCCCAAAGCACCACCAGCGCCACCCAGACTGAGACTTTCCTTCTGCTCCCAGAGTGCCAGGCGTGAGGAGATGGCCATGGCGGTGGCGAGGTGGCACAGTGCTGTACGGAGAGCCGCAGGGAGAGAGGAGAGAGTTAGCCAGAGGCTGCTGCTGGCCACGGGGCTGGCAGCGCCGTGACCTTGCTGGGCATTGCCCCAGGATGAGCTCATGGCACCAGGCGGAGCGTGGCAGCCTGGGGATGGGTGACGAGCGGCCACCTGCAGCCCGCGGCGTGGGCACGGAGAGGTGCCAGGAGACGCGGCGGTGCGAGGTGTCGGTGGGCACCGGGGCGGCGCAGGGTGGCCGCAGGAGCCTGCCCGTGCCCCGTCCCGGGGGGCAGCTGTTGGGATCATTCAGGCCCCGTGCCGGGGCTCCTGCGGCCGCCTCTCCTTGTACAGTAAAGGGCAGGAGCTCCAGGAGCGGCCGGGAGCTGGCTCAGGAATGTGCTCTGCCTTCCAGCCAGCGGCTCTGCCCGCCGCCTGTCNCCCCCCAAACGCAGCCCCTGCAGCAGGTCACCCCCGGCCCCTCCGCCGGAGCCTCCCTCCTGCTCTGTACGTGGGGAAACTGAGGCACAGGGGAACGCCAAGCAGCCGGCATGGCACAAACAAGGGGCTGGGCACCGCTGCCACCACTCAGGCTCCCCTTACCTAGGGAGCAGGATGCGGCCCCCGTTTGGGTCCGGTCCCCACAAAGGAGCCACCCCCGCAGGACCTGCTGCCATCCGGGTGGGTGCCAGCAGCCGAGGCCATCGAGGGCCCCAAGCCAGCCTGCTGCGTGGGGCAGGGAGCACCATCCCTGTGCCCATCTCCGCTCCCAGCCCAGCCCTGCCCTGCCCGGCACAGGCAGGGAGCTGGAAGCCACCTCCAGAGCCGAGGCTGCCACCATCACCGGCCCTCCCCACCTAAAAATAGCCCTTGCCTTCCGAGGGGCCCCCGGCCCAGCTGCCAGCACACCCTAACCCCTCCATGGGTCCCTCAACCCCAGAGGGTCCCCCCCTCAGAGCTCCCATACCTGGGCCGGGGGGCTGCGGGCACAGGCTGGCACCAGGCTGTGCCACCCGTGCGGGACGCGGCGAGCGGAGAGCACAGGCGGCGGAGGGGCAGCGGCGGAAGGCAGCGGCGAGAGCTCCTCACACCGCCCCCCGGCTCGGCAGCTGAGGTGACACATGTCACAGCTAAAAATAGCCCGGCCTGGCCGCAGACGGTGGCATGGCGGGGCCCTGCCGTGCCCTGGCCTCTCGGCAGCGCCTGGCACACGCCTCTGGCACCCCTGCACACCCAGCACCCGTGTTTGTGCCCTCCGTGCCAGCGCACGACGTGGGGGGGGCGCATCCTGGGATGGCATGAGGCAGCTCAGGGGTGCTGCAGGAGGGCATCCCAGGTTAGCCCCAAAACCTCATGGTTGCAGGTACCTCAGGTTGTTGGCATATCGGGGTGCTGCAGGAGGGCACCCCAGGTTGGCCCCAAAACCTGATGGTTGAGTGCTGCAAGAGGGCACCTGAGGTTGGCCCCACATCCCCATGGTTGGGTGCTGCAGGAGGGCACCCCAGGTTGGCCCCAAAACCTCACAGTTGAGTGCTGCAAGAGGGCACCTGAGGTTGGCCCCACATCCCCATGGTTGGGTGGTGCAGGAGGGCACCTGAGGTTGGCCCCACATCCCCATGGTTGGGTGTTGCAGGAGGGCACCCCAGGTTGGCCCCAAAACCTCATGGTTGGGTGCTGCAAGAGGGCACCCCAAGTTGTCCCCACATCCCCATGGTTGGGTGCTGCAGGAGGGCACCTCAGGCTGTCCCCTAGGTTCAAGCATTGGCATGGGGCACCCCCAAACAGCCTGGCTCCCCTGCCAGCTCCAGCCTCTCTGAGATGGGGTTTGGAGCTGGGGAGGGACCTGAGAGCAGAGCTTAAAATAGTCTCTTGTGGTCTAAAGAGGCCACCCCAGTGCCAAGGCCAGCGTGGCCAGGAGCCTGGGCAGGTGGGGAGCAGCAGGCAGAGCCCTGCCTGCCCTAGGGGGTGCTGTCACCACCATCTCCAACCTCACCTCCCCACAGAGCTCTGCCAGGGACCGCTGGGTGACTGTGGAGGGGCAGAGGGTGACTCTCCAGGGACTGGCAGGACTCACATCCCACCCAGCACCAGACAAGGCTGAAGGAGTGGGATGAGGCCAAGCCCAGCTGCAAAGGTGCAACCCAACCCCTGCTGCTCCACATCTCCACTGAGAGATGTGCCCAAGGGATCAGCACAAACAGCTGGCAAAGCTCTGTTGCTAAGGAAGGGAACAAGGATGGTGGTCTGCAGGTGCCTGGCAGGACACCAAGGCAAGCCCCAAGCTGCTCCAAACTTCTCTTCAATCCCACATTTCCAGCCAGAATGGCACAAGGATGTGGCTCTGGGTCATCCTTCAGGTGGTCCCTGGTGGCACCACAGCTCTAACAACTTCAGTGTTCCTGCCAGGGGGGACATTTTTCCTGCTGCTCCATCACACAGGGCTGAGGATCACCCCCAGGACTCCTTTGCAACAGCAGGCACTGCCCCATCAGCAAGACACAGCCACCACAGCACAACCCAACAGCATGGAACATCAGTGGTGGCTTCTCCAGCCAGCAAAAGCACTTACCTCTGGGAGCTGGGGACAACAGGAGCAGCAGGCAAAGGGGTTCAGCCTCATGGTGGTGGGATCCTGAGGGCCAGGCAAGTGCTTGGATTTGATGACCTCAAAGGTCTCCTCCACTCCCAGCAGTTCCATGGTTCCACCATTCCATCCCTGCTGTGCCAGCAGGAGCAGCCCAACACAGGGCCGAGGGAGACCTGGCCAGGCTGCAGAGCTGGGCAGAGAGAAATCTCACCAAGTTCAGCAAGGGCAGGGCCAAAGTCCTGCATCTGGGGAAGAACAACCCCATGGACCCGTGCAGCTTGGGGCTGAGCTGTTAGAGAGCAGCTCTGGTGGACAGCAGTGACCACAAGCAAGCAATGTGCTCAAGAAGGCTACCTGGGGTGCATCAACTGGAGTGTGGCCAGCAGGTCTAGGGAGGCTCTCCTCTCTCTCTGCTCTGGTGAGGCCACAGCTGGAGCAGTGAGTCAGTCTGGGCTCCCCACTTCAAGAAGGGCAGGAACTAGTTGCAGAGGGTAGAGCTGAAAAAGAGCTACAAAGCTGCTGAAGGGACTGGAACATCTCTGTGAGGAGAAAAGGATGAGGGAATTGAGGCTTTGGAGTCTGGGAAGAGCAGACTGAGAGAATCTGATCAATGCTGATCAGTACTTCAAGGGTGGGTGTCAGGAGGATGGCCCCAGGCTTTTTGCAGTGGTGCCCAGTGACAGGAGAAGAGATAATGGGCACAAACTCAACATTCTCACAGGTAGTTGGAGACAGAACAAGAGAGAATGGCCTCAAGCTGAGGCTGGGGAGGTTTAGATTGGACATTAGGAAGAAGGTTTTCATGGACAGAGTGGTCAGGGACCTGAATGAGCTGCCCAAGGAGGTGGTGGAGTCACCCAGCCTGGATGTGTTTCAGGGTGGTTTGGCTGTGGTGCTTGGGGCTATGGTTTAAGGTGAATCTTGTAGAGTAGGGTTCTAGGTTGGACTAGGTGATCCTGAGGGGCTTTGCCAACCTGCATGGTTCTGTGAGTCTGAGAGCAGAAGTTCCCTCTGAACATGAGGAGGAACTTCTGTAATTGAAGGGTGCTGGAGCCCCAGAGCAGGCTGCCCAGAGAGGTGGTGGAGTTTCTGTCTTTGGAGACATTTCTAATCCACCTGGAGGTGTTCCTGTGTGCCCTTCTCTAGGTGCCCCTGCCTTGGCATGGAGGGGTTGGATTGGCAGAGCTCCAGAAGAGGGAGGTGATTCTCCCCCTCTGCTCCACTCTGCTGAGACCCCACCTGGAGTACTGCATCCAGTTCTGGAGCCTCTATGACAAGAGGGATGTGGAGATGCTGGAGTGTGTCCAGAGCAGGGCCATGAGGATGCTGAGAGGGCTGCAGCAGCTCTGCTGTGAGCACAGGCTGAAAGAGTTGGGGCTGTGCAGGCTGGAGCAGAGGAGGCTCCCAGGTGACCTTCTTGTGGCCTTCCAGGATCTGAAGGGGGCTACAAAAAAGCTGGGGAGGGACTTTTGAGGCTGTCAGGGAGTGACAGGACTGGGGGGGAATGGAGCAAAGCTGGAGATGGGGAGAGTCAGCCTGGAGGTGAGGAGGAAGTTGTTGAACATGAGAGTGGTGAGAGCCTGGAAGGGGTTGCCCAGGGAGGTGGTTGAGGCCCCATGGCTGGAGGTGTTTAAGGCCAGGCTGGCTGAGGCTGTGGGCAGCCTGCTCTAGGGTAGGGTGTCCCTGGGCATGGCAGGGGTTGGAACTGGCTGCTCCTTGTAGTCCCTTCCAACCCTGCCTGATTCTAAGTCCCTTCCAAGCCCTTCCATCACTCTGTGATGTGAAAGAAGGAGGCAGCAGCAGACACGCACAGGACGGCTTTTATTGGGGTCGTGGTGGAAGGAGAGCAGCTGTACTGACCAACACACAGAAGCAGCTTGGCTGTGCCAAAGAAAAGAACCCTTCCCAATTAAAAAAAAAAAAGAATAATTAAAAAAAAACCCAAAAATCATCATCATCATCATCAAAAAATCAACCTCACAGCAGCAGGAACTCAGCGTGGCACAGCTGGGCACAAGTCTCTGTGCAAAGAGCTACCAGGAGGTGCAGCGGCAGCAGCAGCAGCAGCAGCAGCAGCAGCAGCAGCAGCCAGAGGCCAACCCTGCTCTGCACAATAAATATGAGAAGAGCCAAGTACAGAAAACGAAGAAATGATTCTCAGAGATACAATATCCAAAGGTATTTACACAGTTCTGCCTTTTCTCACCCTTTCAGGATGCACCCAGGCTGGGGGGCAGCTCTTGGTAGGGCTCTTCAAACCCCTCGGAGCTCTTCACCTCCATCTGCTCCTTTGTTGTTTGGGTCTTTTTTTTTTTGGATGGGGGGGGGAGTGTCCATTTTTCTCGAGGACCATTAAGGTTGGCACTGAAATGGTGCCAGTCCAAAACCCTCTCCCAGGATCCTCTCCCTTTATTCTGGTTTTCAGCACCGTTTTGGTTTGCCAGCTCAGGCAGCTCTTTGGCCTCTCCCTCTCCTCAAAGGACAGCTGCAGCTGGGAAAGCCTCTTCCCAAGCCCACATCCATAGCTCCATGTCTCCTTCTCCAGCCTGACAGCATGGGGAGTTCCATCAATCCAGAGAAAAGCTCACCCTGCATGAACAGCCAACAGCCTGTGCCCATCCTTAGGCTTGCTAATGAAGCCCTGCCAGGTTTGGGGTGCTGGCATTGGCACTATTCCAAGCATGCCCCCCCCCAAAAAAAAAACAACAGTGGGCACCAGTGCAATTCCAGACCCATTGTGGCCTTCTCCCAGCAGAAAAGGTGGCTCCAGCAGCACAGCTGGGAAAAGCCACAGCCCACCCTTGAGGTGCCACCCTGAGGAGCCTTGAGGGGCATCTCCTTCAAGCTCAGCTACAGTGGAGACCAACACCAAATGCTTCAACACCTCCAGAACCCCTCAGCCTGCAGAGGCTATGGTAGCACCTAACATCAGTGCTGGATTTGGTGCTGGTTTAGTGCCACACTCAGGAAGGAGCTGCCTGGTTTGGGGATCTCCAGATGTGCCCAGAGAACACATCTGGCAGGTTGAGCCTGTGCCACAGAGGATGGCAGCATGGCTAAGCCCCATTCCTCACAGCTACCCACAGCAAGGGACTGGCTCTGAGGTGGCTTCAGCTTGGGGAGTAGAGGCTCAAGAGGTGGCCCTGGGGCATCCATTCTCCTCCTCAGCTGCAGGCACGGCTCTGTGCCATGGCTGGACACCTGCCCTGGCTGCTCAGCTCCTACCTTCCAAGGCTCTAAATTATCTTCAAGAACCAAGTAACCACCTTGAAACAGAAAAAACTATGCCCAGTAAAGACCTTTTGGCCACCACTGATGCCAGTTAGCCCAGCTCTGCTCTTTGCCAACATCAGGCACTACCCCAAGGCTCCAGCTCCTCTCTAGGCTCATTCTCCCTGAGACTGCAGAGCTTTACCAACACCTGAGCTGAGAGCTGAGCTCTGTCAAAGACCAAACTGACTGCTTGCTCCAGCTTAGGGTGATGAATCCTCATGAATCCAGCAGAGAGTCTTGGGAATCAACACCTGCTCCCTGGAATACCACAGAGCAGAGGGGAGATGGAAACACCAAGGAGGTGTGGAGCTGCTGCTGCTGCAGCTGGAGGTGGCCTTGCAGTGCCAAGGAAGAGAGGACCTGAGTGGGCTTGAGGAGACTGTGAGGACCTGCTGATGAAAACCAGAATAAAGCCGGTGGGATCCTGCTGGAAAGGGACTGCCACTTCCAGGTGGATCCGGAGCAGAGGTTGTGTGGAATGTCAAGAAGTTGGAGGGAAATGGAACTAGAATAAATACTAGAAAATGCCTTTTCTTTGTCCTCTTGGGGTTTTTTTTTGGTCATTTTGAAATCTGTTTCTTTTAAATCTATTTTTTTTTTGTCTTTTAATCTACTTTTCATTTTCTTTTTCTTTTTAAATCTCTTTTTTCTTCTTTTCTTTTTTTAAATCTTTTTTCTTTTCTTTTTTTTTAAAAATCTTTTCTTTTTTTAAAATCTTTTTTTTTCTTTTAAATCTTTTTTCTTTTCTTTTTAAATATTTTTTCTTTTCTTTTTTAAAAATATTTTTCTTTTTTTCATCTTTTTTCTTCTCTTTTTTATCTTTTTTAAAATCTTTTTGCTTTTCTTTTTTAACCTTT